>CAMOHE010044890.1:0-23083 GCA_946598075.1 Artocarpus hirsutus
ATAGAATTTGTCTTCACATTTAACGGTCAGAGCACTTCTTCTAGCTCCTCTTCATATATTTTGAGTTTTTGAAAATCTTTGATATATGATTCAAGCTTCGCACTTGAAGATAAAAGCATTAGTAACACAAAATAACATATAACAACTTGATTTTAATTACCTGAAACTATTTTATAAATTAAAAAAATAAAAAAAACCCTAAATAAAATATCAAATTAAAAAAAGATATTTTTTAAATGATGATAAATTTTTCAAAACCTATTTTAAATAAAAATAATTTTGAAAAATAGATCCAATCTAATTGAGGGTATTTTGTTTTTTTTTTCTTTTTTCTTTTTTTTTTTTTTGGTCCATAAAGTGTTGGGCATATGAACTTAAAACAAGTTTTTTTTTTCTTTTTCAAATACAAATAACACCTTAATAGTTTATAAAAATGGAATGATAAATTAAGAAAGGATATATCTATTGACACCATGTTTTAATTTTTACATACCTACTATTAATAAAAAATTTTATTACTAAATTACCCATCAATAAAATTACTTTTAAGTACAACCGTACATTGAAAAAGTACTCACCATACACCTCACTATTAAAAAAAATTATTGAAAGGCTTTTTGATTTATTTCTTCTCAAGAGAAAAATATGATTATCATTCCCTAAATTGAGTCTAAGAAAGGAAAGAATTTGACAAACTTGGTATGTATGTTGTCTTTCGTAAAATATAAGAAATTGTTGTAAGGGAAGAAGTTTCTAATTTCTAGTGAAAAAAAAGAAGAACCTAGATAGAGGCTAGAAAAAAGTATACTAAAAAAAAAACCTTTAAGGTCTATTTATAGACACACAAAGGCTTCGAGGTTGAAGCAAAATCCCGCCAGGATTCTTTGAAAATCACACCTACTCCCACTAAAAGTGGGCGTGATCTGCTTCCTCCAATGGTGGAGTGACACATGTCATTATCACCTCTAATTATGTGATCTTGTATCCATCTAGTATTTGTCTAAAATTTAATTTCAATTAAAACTAAGATATTATTTATTTTAGGGTTAATTACATAATTATACCTCTTAGTTATAATTATTTCTTAATTTGTCCATCTGTTCTTAGAAACTACAAAGGTATCCCTAAAATTTTAAAAACTTACTTTAATTTCATTCCCATGAATAAAAAAATTAAGTAAAACAATATGACTACCTTTAAATAATTATGATAAATATTTTATACATTAAAAAAATAAAAAAATCCTAAAACAAAACATCAAATTAAAAAAAAAAAGATCTTAAGTTTTATGACTTTTTAAAATTTTAAAATTTATTTTTTAAAATTTCTTTAAAAAAGAAACATATATTTCATAAACAAATTAGGTTTAGTAAAAGGTATTTTTATGTTATCTCTATCTTTTTAAGTAAAACAAGTTTATAAGGGATAAAATTCAGACAAGCTTTTCAAAATCAAAAAATACTTTTGTAGTTTTTAGAAATAGAGGAACAAATTAAGAAATAATAAGAACTAGGAGGTATCGTTATGCAATTACCCCTTTATTTTAACTTTTAAAACAAATATAATTCATGATTTTCTTAGTTATTTATATTATCTTATAAAATAAATAATTATATACATAATGTATTTAAACTTTTGAAAAATATATTTGTCTACACCTAGATAACAGATAGATTACATGAATATCATGTGATATATTTGAATCCTTAAATCATGGAATTGGCGCCACATGGACTCCCAAAGTTCATGTATGTGGTGCCATACACAGTCCAAGTGGACTGCAGTGTGAAATTATAATATAGAGAGAAATAATCCAAGAGAATTTCTATTGATCCATCTGAAAGAATATTATGGAGCTACAAAAGGCACCCAATAGACATATAATTATTTATAATTTACTATCCAATAATTATTTATAATTTAATCATCTGATTATTGAATTAAAAAAATTATTAACTTTCGTTTACGCTGCTATCGAAAATGTTAAACTTAAAATGTCATCAATAAGGTCATCCATTGATATTATATTTGCCATGTAACCCTTCACAATAACATTCATAATCAGAGCTAGGTTTATAGATTTCCATGCAATGTCTCTAATTATTTTTTTATCCTTGAGTTCTATTAATTTTCTAATAGGCAACCGACTTATGAACAAATAATAAATGAGGATTTGGGTAATATTTGATATCCTATATCAAATAGCGAGTACTCTTTACTCAAGTTACCGAATTAATATTCATGGGAATATTATCTTATCATCATGTCTAGTAAGAGCTGTGGATTCCATATATATGAATAGCATTCCTAGCTCCCTATAATACTATGTCTCCAATATACCCTTTTTGATCGTGTATTTATAGATCTCACCCATTGACAATCAAAAGATATAATATATAAATGTGAGTCTAGTAATCATCTTAGGATTAATGTATGGTCCAATAAATGATTAAAATGAAGAAATTCTAATTTCTCGTTATGGAATTATATAGGAAATTAAATTCTATCTTGGTCTAGGTTTAATGTGTTCTAGACACATTGACGTCTCTATTCAATAATCATTATATTACTATGATCCAGATAAGATCATTCCATCAAGTTGGGAATAAACGATATCACAATCTTGAACAAAGTAAAGTGTCCAATTTTATCTACTGATTATGAACCAAAGTTTATACTAGGTATATATAATCATATTGTTTGTATTATGAATACTTCATATATATGATTATGGACTTTTACATGTATTCGAACCTTTATGATATTTGCAAACATTTATACATAAATATATATTCGTCAAGATATACATATTGAAGAATAAATGGAATTTATTTTATTAATTATGAAATACTTTACATCTCATAATAACCACATGGAATTTAAACTATGCTATTTAAGCACCAATTCCAATAGAATGATCTTTTGAGGATCAGCATAGGCCAATTTCTTTGGCTAATTTTTCTTTTGAAGTAATTACAAAGATTATTGTTGGTAGGCTTGGTGGAATTATTGGCAAGATTTTATCTCCCCTACAACTTGCATTGTAAAGTGTCGCAGCATCTCAGATTGCATTGGTTTGGTTTCTGATTGGACAAAAGATGCTTTCGGCATAATGTGGGTTTGAAGTTGGTTGCTCACAGAGCTTGTCAGGATTTTCTTGCTTCTATCTATTTAAAATGTGGTTTAGTTGGGTGGGTGTTTGTGGGTTGGATTAGGAGTGTTCTAGCTTCGACGAAGTTGTCTATCTTGGTAGACGATAAACTACATGTTTTTTTATTCTTGCTCTGGAAGGGTTTGTCAAGGAGATCCTTTGTCGCCCAATCCCTTTTGTTTGGCTAAAGATGCTCTTAGTCAAGCTTTGAATCGGTAGGTAGAAAAAAGTTATATTACTATTATATTTGTGCCTCGGGGTGTTTGTCTTCCCTTTCATGTATGTGTGTGTTTTTTTGCATATGATTTTGACAATATTCTACAATGAATCTAAGCAAAATTTATGACGACCCTAACCGTTACTTAACTACTTGATCATATACTTGTTATAATTACTTAAATTTACGGAACAAATTTGTTTAAACTAGATAACCTTATTAATTGATTTTAATTAAACTACTTCGTTGCAACAGAAACTATAACATGCTGTATTAGCATATTAGTCTTCCAAAACATACGTATATATTTCTTAAGTCATACTGCTTACATATAATTTAAAATCATAATTAACAAAACTATTTGCGGAGTTAAATGTGAGTGGTATCCATTTTCTAATCTCCACATTGGTGTCCATTGCTGCGCCATTGTCCATCAGACATTGCTGGTGCGTTGTTTACCTACTATATAAACATACTTGGATGAGTTTTTGCTTAGCAAGTAGGAACTATATCTTGTAAAACAATTAAGAATAAAATATGCATGTTACGGTTATACTTATTTATTATTATGTTTTATTAAGCTTATGGGCCTAAGTGTTTGTATCGGTTGTGCAATTATCGAGGAGTTAGGGTTTGTAATGTCTCCAACAACATTGTGATGTAATTTTATACTTAAACATAAGCTTCCTTGTAGGTCAAGAGATTGGTATGATACCAAAACTTAATTTGTTCTTATAGGTTTTATTGGACTTATTAGTGAGTATACGATATCACATAGCATCACATACTATAACATAAAGTATAAACATACATTTATAATTTTTATAAAACATGCAAACATTTTATTTGGAAACTATTTATAGTATAGACAAGATTCCTACTTACTTGTATTCTCAAAGTAGGGTTCTCTATTCGCTAAGATTTCCTATTCACTACGAACAAATTCTATATAGAAACACCCATTGAGAGAGTAAAAATAACTCATCTTATGCTATTTAATTGTAGCATGATTGTAAAGGATTTTAATCCTTTCTTAGAACATGTTTTCCTTCATTAAAGGATTGTAAAAACCATTATTTCTATTAGTAGGATTAATTGATCAAATCCTCAAAATTTTTATTTTCCTTAATTGCCTTTATTAATTCATGCTAAGATTGATAATTAATTAATTTAGTAATTAATTAATTATCTTATCATTAACTAAGTCTAAATAATTTTGATTAATTAATTTAGTAATTAGTTAACTTTATGATTCATGAACTAAGTTCTAACTAATAATTCCTTATTATACTTATTGGGCTCGTAATTGTGTTAAGACCTATTAAGCCTAAAAACATTCTTAAGGCATTCCATATAAGAATTATTGAAACTTTGACCCGAGAGAGCAAACTAATACAGGTATTGAGCTCAAGTCTAGCATCGTACTGCTAAGGGTCAAGCGTATTGGGTTATTTTTATAAATCTCGTTCAATCATTAATTTAAAAACCGTTAAGGTTTATAGGAAAGAATCAAATCAATATAACTAAAGTTTCGTATAAAAAATTGTATTTTACAATAGTGTCTAAATTTGGTAAAATAGTAAACTATAGACTCATATAGTTTTTCAAGTACTACAATATTTTTGTTAGTCGAAAATAGAGTTCTATCGCTAAACGAGCGTTTATTTGAAATTAAAATCATTTCTTCATGAAAGTTTCTTGTTTCATATACAAGGTCTAAAAACTTCATGTTTATCAAAATCTCATTTTATGTCTTTAGCATTTTTATTCTAGGTGATTTTGGCAAGCTTTACCAATTAAACACTTTTATAAAAATTTTGACTATTTTGACTACTCTAATTTAAAGTCTAAATTTTGACTATTTTTATTTTTCTAATTTAAAGTCTGGTTTAGAGACAGCTTCTGACAAAATTTTCTTCAAAAAAATTCTTCGTTTTGTCAAAATCTAAAACTTTTATGTTTTACAAAAATTATAGTTTGGACTTTTAGGAGGTTGTTTTCGTTGAAAACAAAAACTACTTTTACCCATTAAAAAATGGCTACTACGCTTTTCTACTTGTAACTATATTATAAAAGGGGAGATTGTAGTTTTTTTCTTCACGAATATTTTTCGTTTCATTGAGATCTAAAACTTTCATATTATGCAAAATTTATAATTTGGCACCAAAATAACTTGAACGCTCAAAAATTACCGCAGCCCTTTTTTGATAGTTTTTGAACAGTTTCAAAATTGTCCATAACTGTATTTTAGGGGTAGAATTTAAAAAGGTTTGCTTCATGAGAGTTGTACGTCTCATCAAAATCTAAAACTTTCATGTTCAACAAAAATTATGATTCGGATCTAAAACAGTCAAAAGTAGTGGCTGCCCGCAGTGGACAATTTTTAGATAGCTTTGCCACTCTTGTAGGCAGTTTTGGAAACTACTCAAAACCCCGACTTAAAGTCAAAACTATATTTTTGTATGGTCATGGAATTTTGTTTAGAACATTACAATCTCTGTTTTAGGAAAAGTTTGAAATCAAACTGCAAGGGTTTGGTGTTTTAGTTCCAAGTATGCGGGAAAAATATTTTTATAAACACAAATCATACTATCCTAAATTAAATCATGCAAAAACTAAACATTTACAACATAAAGCTTTAAAAACCATACTAACAAACATATAGAATTTATTACATGCTATTTCATCACAAAATCATTAACTAACTTAGGAAAAATATAAACTTTATTCAAACCTAAAATAGAGAAGAAAAAGTTTAGGAAATATCCTTGAAGACTCTAGCTACTCCTTAGAACTTTTGGATAGTGATCAAGGATGTGAGGAAAAGAAGAAAATTAGAAGAGAATGACAAAGACAAAGACCGGTTTTTTCTCAAAGAAATGAGAGAAGAAGTGAAAAAAAAAAACTAATTATAGACAAATTGCTAATTTGTCTTAACATCTAATCTAGTTTTAATAAGCTCTTAATCAAACTTAATAGAACTAAACTTTGGGATAAAACCCATTAATGTTGGTGCCATTCTTAAGCAAGGAAGAGATGAGAAAAGCATCTCATGATGACTCTACGTACATCAAATCAAGGCTTAAATCAAGTCCAATTTTGTACTCTTAGTCTTATCCTCAACGATTCCTTTTAAACAAATATAATTTGTACTGTCAAGAGGTGACTAACTTAGCTGACAAGGATTTTAGTTTTTGTCAGATCCTTTCACATTGCTTACTTACAGTTAGACACTAATCTTTGTGAATCGATACTGATATTATTTCTTGATCGTGTATTAAAATTGAACTGTTTTAAGTCTTAAAATCATTTCTAGACTAAATAAAATTTAAACCTGACTTTTTCAACTTTTTGTCTTGGTTGTGACAGTCATTGACAATGTTAATTCCTAAGCTCAGATAGCATTTTTCTACCTAAATTGCCGCTCGCATAACTTTGATTTTTATTTAATTGGCAATTAAGGACTTGTTGAGCGTTAGAGTGTTTTTTGGTAGACTGTTAACATCGTATTACATTTAAAAATTCTTGTAATCAAAATTCTTAAGTTATTTACAAATTAAAATTTCTTCCACGTTAAGTCGCGATGAAAATTTTCAATCAAATTATTTAATTTAAATTTAAATTTCAAATTTATTATAGAATTTTAGAATTCTTATATTAATTACATAAATTCTTCAATCACAAAAATTAGACATGATATTTTTTAAAAAATTCTTAATTTAAACATATAAATTATATTATTTACATATAGGATTTTTTCAGTCCTTACAAAATTTAGGAAGGGTATTTAATTATTTTGATTAATGCAATTTAATCTCGAGACAAGTCTTTTGTAAAGAAAAATCTGTGGTGCCTTTTGGAAAATTTGTTATTCGTTGATCTGCTGATATTTCAACAATGCCTGGCATGAGACAAGGTACTTTTCCTTTCAAGTATCTTGGAGTCCCCATTTTCAAAGGTAAGTCGCGATGTGCTCAGCTTCGTCTAGTTGCGGATAAGGTGGTTACTAAGCTTGCTTTTTAGAAGGGTAGTCTTCTTTCTATGGCTGTAAGAGTTGAATTAGTAAAAACAATGGTCACTTCCTCTCTTTTGTATTCCTTTATTGCTAATTGTTGGTCAAAATCTATTCTTTTGATATTTGGTAAAGCTATGAGGAATCTTATTTGGTCAGGTTCGGTGGCCAACAGAAAAATGATTTTTGTCGTCTGGAACAAGGTTTGTAGACCACTTGTGAAGGAGGTTTGGGAATATAGAAACTTTAATTTTTAACCAGGCATGTTTGCATAAATTCGCTTGGAATCTCATTTCTAGGCGTTGTAGGTTTTTTACTGTTTTTGAGGGGCCATTTTGGCTCCTAAATCTCAGGTTTTTTCTTCCATTTGGCCGGGCATCAAAAAGATAGTAGGTAAGCTTTACTTGGAGTCTGGGTAGTTGGTTGGTAAAAACTTTAAGGTGAATTTTTGGATAGACAATTGGTTTAGATCTTCTAAGGTAGATTTTTTGGATATCCCAAATCACAATAGAGCACATTTGTTGGCTATTGTTTCAGATTTTTAGGACATATCTTCTTGGATTTTCCCTTCTTTTCTTTCTAAGAATTTCCCACTCTTGGTCAAACTTTGGTTGCTTGTAAGGATCCTCTAATTTGAACAAAGTCTTTGGGAGGTGATTTAACTATTGCCTAGACCTATGAGGAGGTTAAGATGGCTTCTGTTCAGGTGTCTTGGGTTAGGAAGATATGCATGGCTATATTCCTCCTAGAAGGTTGCTAGTCATTTGGAAAGCTCTTCATGGAGCTCTTCTGTGGGAACTGTTTTGCAAAAGAAAGGTTTAGTTTTTTACTTCTATTTGTCATTTCTCTTATAAACACGAAGAATCCATTTCTCATTTTTTTTTTAAGTGTTATTTCGTTATTAAGATTTGGGATGGGATATTTAATTTTTGTTTTTGGTAAGCGTTTAATTCCTGCTTATAGTATTGTGGAGATAATTTCTTGTGCTTTTGAAGCTGATTTTGGTTCTCAAGTTTTTTGTTTATGCCTTTCTGCTATTTTCACTTGCTTTTGGGCTATTTGTTCTTCAAGAAACGGGGTTGTTTTTAACAATGTAGCCCCTACTTTTTGTTTCCTTTGGTTGTCAGTGAAGCCGGCAATGGTTGAGATTGGGAGGCTCAAGATTGGTGTTATGAGAAATACCATACAAGAGCTACTTATTTTCAAAGCTTTTGGTCTTAAAGTTGTGCCTAGAAAGGCTCCTAAGATTTATAATATTGTTTGGCGGGCTCCTCTATTATCTTGGGTCAAAGTTAATGCAGGTGGTGCACATAAAAAAAGCGGCTTAGCTGGTGGAAGTGCGGTCTTTTAAAATTGTAGCAGTTTCTTTTTAGGTGCTTTAATCATCTTCTTAGGGTCATCTGTTAGCAAATGAAGAAGAGATGTGGACTATTATTATTGCCATCCGAGTAGCTTGGAGTAAAGGGTGGAGGCATCTTTGGATTGAAAGTGATTCTGCTTGTGCAGTTCACCTTTTTCGTAATGCTAGCTCTAAAGTTTCCTGGTCCCTTCGAAATGCTTGGATGGATGCTCTTGATAAGGCCAACTCTATGGACTTTGTTATCTCCTATTCTTTTCGAGGGGCTAATATTGTTGCTGACCGTTTGGCAAATTTTGGTGTTGCTTCTGGAAGTTATACCTGGTGGCATAGTGCTCCAAGCTTTGTTTTTAAAGAGCTTGGTTTGGATGCTTCTAGTTTTACAAGATATAGGTTCAATCTTGATGTTTTGGTTTCTTTTCTTTTTGTTTTCTTTGCCTCTATGATCTCTCATGTATTTTTTTTTCTTTTTCAATAGATTTCCTATCAATATATATACATATATATATATATATACACACACACTTATGATATTTGAAAACATATACCCTAAAAAACTGTTGAAGTGTCGTTAGACCATCTATAATGCAAATGCTAATGTTAACATTATATTTGACCTTACAAAGTATGAAAATAATATATTTGATGTGCTATTATATGTTGTGCTTCAATACATAATGTCATTTCAAATGCTTTATTTACTTTTGTCATAATTATGATTCATTAAGCCTTAAAATTTATAAAAGTAAACTTTTTAATATTAAAATAATGAAATATTTATCTTTTATACTGTTTTTTATATTTATTCAAAAACTATTCTTTAAAATTTTTGCTGTTGACAAATGAGGACAGCTTAGTTGGTTATAAGTCTTTCCACCTCAATCTCGAGTCACACTTAGCTTGGCATTCTCTCTCCCCTTCTATCAAAAAAAAAAAAAAATTGTTGTCATTAAATACATACTTTAAGATTAGATATGATAGCAAATCCTTACAACGATCAATAATTGATTTTGATCTTTAAAATAATCAAATTATCTTTCACTAATAAAAAAAAAAAAAAAAAACTAGCTTTCAAAAATAAGTATAAAAAAATCTCATTTCTATGAGTATTATGTATATTTTTTAGGTGAAAACCTAGTTTAAAGTTTACTTATTTTTCTATTTGATGGTAGTTTGGACGTTTTTTGTGTCATTGTTGAGAGTTGATGAAGAAAAATATATGTTTGTATATTAAAACTAATATAAAAACATACATTTGATGAGAATAACATCAAAAAAGTACTAACTGTTTGGAATTTTTTGGTATTTTTAGAAATATTTTTCATGTATTTTTAGACAAAAGTTTCAAACACAGGCTCAATATTATTTTTTAAAAGTTCTATTTTTTAAAACAAAACTATTTTAAAAACAATATAAAACAGGCCTGTAATTTTTCAATAAATCTAAAATACATAATATAAAAAGATAAATAATTCTAAAATAATTTAACAGTGACAATATTATATTTATCAAAAAACAGTTTAAATGTATTAATCAATAATAATTAAACTTAGTACTAAAAATAGGACTACATTAAAAAGTACATTTTGCATTCAAATGTTAAAATTTGACATATATCTTTTTAATATAGAATCGGAGATGTTGTTGGAAGGTTAAAACTCCCTAACTCGTGGAGTTTGACCTATGACCGTGATCCCTCCTTGGTCTTGTTATTTTAAGGGAAAAAAGTTAAAGCTCCCAAAAAAAGAAAAAGAAATTCTTTTTATGACCTAAAATTTCGACCAATTTTTGACCGGCCATTATCACCTTTTCATCTTGTCGTTTTTGTCGTTGTCGGAGTCTGAAAGGACTCCTACGAAGCATAACGTAAACCTGCACCCCTGTTCTCCACCGTCGCTGGTCAAATGGACAAAGACAATCAATCTTTTCATGGTTGGATTTACTTTTCTTGCCTATGATTTGATTTTTATCGTCAATTTGTTTTACTCGTGTAATTTGCTTTTGCAAATGTAATTAACTGAAAACGAAATAGTGTAGGTGGGTCAGCTCGGATTCTGGTGGAATTCTTGGAGGTAGCAATCCCTACAATTGTTTTCCTCAAAGGCGTTTATCCTTCGGGTTCGCTTGTAACATCTTTTTACATCATTTTTTGCACACCCTTTTGTTTGTATGTTTGGCTGCCAAGAAAATTTTTTGTGGGTCGTATTCAGTATTGTATTATCTGGTGTGACTCAAGAGAGGAAAACCCCTTTCCTCAACCAAAAAGCTTGAGACAAAGCTCTGCTGTGGCTTCACCGGGGTGAAATTTCATAATTGGTTTTCCATTTTTGGACCTTTTTTTTTTCATTTTTTTCTTTTTTTTTTTAAGTTGCTTTTGAAAGGAGGAGGTATATGAATTTGATGGTTCAGAGGGCTCGTCATCCTGAGCTCAGAGATTATATCCATTCTGCTGTTGTTGGACTTCTTCCTTTCATCGAAAAGGTTGGTCCTTTGTTTTTATTTGAAATGTACTTCTATTATATGAATGAAAATTACTAGACATGCTTAGAGATGCTATATATTTGAAACTAGATTGTAAACTACAATGTTTCTTTGCTGTTTGTTAGGACTAATAACTAAGATGTGTCTTACAACCTCGAGCATTTTGGTCTTTTGGAACTGTCTCTTTAACAACATATATTTTTTTGAAATCTCAATTTTACAGAGGCAAAAATTTCGCATTTTCTTTCCCTGAATTGTCAAAAAATGATTGGATATACTTTTGTTGTTGCATATACGTCCATTGAAGTTATAGAATTTCTTCGATTCAACTTGCTTACCAGGAGATCACAGATGTTTGCTCAAGCACTGAAATAATGCAGCGTACGTTTTGGCTTAATTCTAGTAGTTTTTAGACACAATGCATTAGTTTGTCAGGTTCTTATTCCAAATTTGTTTTCTCTTAATTGCCAATATTGTTTCAATTACACTTGCGTTTTACAATTATAGAAGTAACAGCAAATCCATTTAAGTTGGTTTCCTTATAACCCAAAATCTGTTTGTGTGAAAAGAACCAATAATTTTGTCTGATGGAACGAAATTTGGGAGCAATTGTTTGAGTGACATTTTAGGAGTCAATCACTATATCTTCTTTGATAATGGGGAGTAAAAACACGAGCAAAAGATATTACATCTCATTTATAATTCAATTCTATTGTGTTTACCAAGATCATCAATTTCAAGTTTTCAACGGTTTCATCGAATGACCCAGCTACATATAAATCACAAAACGTCCTAGATTGCAGACTCTGTTACCACCCATAGGGCCCTGATTCCAAGATGCAGTTTTGATTTTAGAGAGGCAGCTTTCTAAACGAGCAAAGTCCAAACTGATGAAACTTAACTTCTAAATAAGTTTGTTGGTGTAAACGATATTTAATCATATCTGCCCTGAACTGAACTGGGTACATAAAAAGGGGAAGTCAATAGTATTTTTCCTTAGTTGGACATTGCTGGACGTTTTCTTGAAATATTGACCAATTTAAATCATCGTTGCGCATTTTTTCTTTAGATTTTTAATTGCTTCATATGCCTTTGTGCAATGTTTTCTCTTTGATGATTTTACTTTTCAGAAAAAAATCTCACAAGGATAAAAGGGTATTTCAATTTTGTTGTCACTGATCACTTGCTTTAGTTCCTCCTATCTCTATATGATTTTTTTTTTTTTTTTTTGTTAGTATACTTAATTATTGAGAAGTTTCTTATCTTGACATCAACATAGGATCTTGAGTTTAGAGCTTTGCACATTCCCCAAATGTCTTGTCAATCAGTAAAGCACTTCTGTTGATGCTTTCTTATTGCGGTATTGTTCTCCCATGACGTGCCAAGAAATTTCACTACAACAGAAGATCATTATTTTTTTTGGCAAACTAGGGTCTGGTTGAAAGAGTAGCTGTCCTCTTCTTCGACACTGACAACACCCCAGTGGAAAGATTTATGTCCAAGCTCGCGGTGAACCAGGCTTATGGCTCGAAGGTGGAAGAGGCTGATTTGGAGTTCTCTCTTAGGTCATTTCTATTGAAGGTCTCAGTCTCGGAACCAGTTACGAAAGTTCTTTCTCACGGTAATTCCAACTGCTACATTTTGACATATGGCATCAGTTTTATGCTTCAGCTTAACGCAGTCATCAGATTCGGCCAAGTCACTAATATAGTAATATATCTGGACCCTTTTTGGAGTTTAATATTATTATCTCCAGCATGTTGAAATGGCGTGTGAAAAGATTCTCTCTTCACTTTAGATTGCAGGTGGGAGATAACTGCTTATTTTCAATTCCTTCCTGAGGTGAATACAAGCAAGGGCTCAGAGCTATGGATCCCAACAGATACAAAGCAATGGCAGCAACCTCCATTAATAACCCCGATTAAGTCGATGAGTAGCGAACCTCTTTGTGTGCAGCTGTACTTGGAACATCCAAGTTTGAATGAACCAAAGGCTTGAAAGTGGAAGTACTTCATATTACGTGGTCTGGATGTGGAACTGCCATTTTCAGACCCCTATTTTGAAACAATCTGATTTCATGCACTCTTGTGAAGTATAAATATAGAGCGGAAAAATGATTCATCACCATTAGCGACAATCACCACAAGAAACATGATCATCATGCTCTGCTGGGACGGAACTGAGAGGAGTCATGGATTTGTAGAATAGCAGAAGAAATCATCATTTCTGTTGCTGAAATCCATGATCAAACTGGCTTTATGACCTTTAAAATTGGAAGGGGGAAGACAAGAATTTCAACTATTGCACTTCAGCTAGAACAGGGTGGTTTTGAGGAGTATCAAAATCAATTTAATCGTCTTATACATGTACTGTGTAGAATATTCTGGCCATTTTTGTTTGTTTATTCTCTCTCTCTCTCTCTTGTTCCTAGTGCATGACTTGTTAGTCTACAAGTGTGGTCTAAGTTAGTTATAAATAATAAAACAAAACATATTTAGAAGGAAAAAAATGTCAAAGAAAGTTCAATATGTTTCGACCATATTTTATGATCGATGCTGGTCTCTCAAGTGACTCCAGCCATACGTCATGTAGTTAGTTATTGGGCGACCAATGGATTACCAACTAGTGGTGTGTGTGATCATCGATTAGTGCTGAGCGATTTACAAGGATGCTTTGGTCAGTACGGAAAAGAAGAAATGGGATAAAAACCGCAAATGGAAAAAATACAAACATAATTTTTATTAACCATATTTTGAAAAAAAAAATTGAGTTTAAAGCATCCCAATACAATGTTAAATTATTATCCTAAAATAGAAAAAAAAAATCTCTCCAATACAATATAATGGAAATTAATTTAACACCAACACAAAATATGAGATGTGTGAAATTTTAACATTTTGTTGTTT
Source organism: Artocarpus hirsutus (assembly GCA_946598075.1). Taxonomy (NCBI): domain Eukaryota; kingdom Viridiplantae; phylum Streptophyta; class Magnoliopsida; order Rosales; family Moraceae; genus Artocarpus; species Artocarpus hirsutus. The sequence goes on from CAMOHE010044890.1 coordinate 14,125, forward strand.
ATTGGGTAATGTGTTGATTTTTTATTCATTTCAAAATTTGGCATTTTTTTTATCTTGGAAAATTAAAATCTTTCAGTTTTTCCCGTTAGGAAAAAACAATCTTTCTGTTTTGCAAATTTCAAGGCTTAAGCCTTTATCATGAAAAGTAACAAAGTTGATTATTCTTGTAAATAATGATGGAGCTATAAATTTTTGTGGGGACTAATATTAGGAAAACAATCAATATATTGTATATTCAAATTTTTAGGAGATCTTTGTGTAATTTTAAATATATTATAAATGCTTATATATATACATACATACATACACACACACACATATATATATATATATATATATATATATATAACAAAAAAGATGAGGGGGGCTTGATGCATTTGCCTCCGTCCCCCCTTGTGAAGCCATTTTTCCAAGTAAATGCTCTCGACAAACTTAAATATAACATAACGTGATTGCACGACACTAATCTATTTTTCTACCGCTTCTTCCTTTCTGTCGTCGTTTTTCTTTTTACTAAATGATCACATATACTTTGAGTTAAGTCAAGGAATGCATTTACTCACCAAATATAAATTTATCAACAATTGTGAATATTGAATTTATTTCATAAAAATGAGATTTAGCAATTTTGTTGTCCCTAATCTGGCATTCGGCAGTACAATGCCGATATTATTTTTCGATTAATATGCTGACATCATTAATATTTTTGTTTAATACTCAATTTGTTTTATTATAATACTCAATTAATGTAATTAGTTCACCACAGTAACATTGGGTATTAGATCCAAAGAAATTAAGTGTTACATAAATATACTCACAATATTAAATGAAAGATATTATTTATGTAGGATTGATCCAAGGCAGTATATTTGAGAGTTAACCTAAATATATAATTTGAAAGACTATTTTAAAATATATGGTATTTTCAACCATAATTGTGAAAAATACATAGTAGAAAAGTGATTTATTATGAAATATTAATATTTTTATACCCTCTATTTAGGTTTATTATAAGTCTATATTTTAGCTTTTAACCTTATCGAATTTGTACTTTCAGATTAGATTTAAGAGTTAATCACATAACTATATCTTATAGTTTTCATTATTTCTTAATTCGTCCCTCTGTTTTTTGAAACTTGAAACGCTTGTTATTTTAATGGGTATGATTTTTGTAAAATTTAATGAATAAAATGTCACTTTAGAACTTCTTACCAAGTCTCCATAAGAAACATTCAAAATTTACCTATCACCCACCTCTACCAACCTTGTCCCCCTACATTAATGCTCAATTAAGTAACCTCCTTCTCATTTGGCTAAAGGTCTCCGAAGGAGACATTGATATATTTTTTCAACCACCTTTTTAATGCTTTCTTCATTTTCTTCCACAACTTGCCCTATTTGCCCCTTCAATTATGTTGGCATTATTTGCTAAAAGTCTCCATGGGAGACATGATAATATTTTCTTTTAATGCTTATTTATTTCTTCTTACAACTTTCCTCATAAACCTACAATTATCTCCCGCTCCTCAATTATTTTGATGCCTATTTATTCAACCATCACCACTTTCTTCTCTAGTTTCTTATTCTCTCTTTTCTCACTTCAATTTCCAACTAAAGACACAAGGCATAAAGCTCTCTTTATAGCCAAGTAACTATAATTTTCAGCCATGTTTGAAGCTGCTTTAGAGTCAATTCAAGCTTCATTTTTAACCCGAACTTTGGTCTTTTTTAAAGGAGTTTTGAGGTAGGTTTTCTTAAATTCAAATTTGACTTTAGTATGTATTTTCTCTATATTTAATACATGTTTTCCTCATTATTTGCAAGAAAGGCTAGAGATATGGTTTGATGATGATTTTGGTATAAAACTCATGAGTATATATTTATTATGATGCATGCTGCCCATGTTAGAATGATTTTGGAATTTTAAATAAGAATAATATGCTTTGGGTTTAAGAAAAACTTAACATACCATAAACCTTGTATTATCTCTATAGGCAATAGCTCTTTCTTGAAATTATGGGATTAGATGAAAATGAATTTTGTAAATTGGTTTACATATTTTAAAAGTAGACATTATAAGCTTTCCAACGAGCTATCATGAGCCTAAATCGCAGTTATATTTTATTTTTTATGAATTTTTCAATTCTCGGGTTGGAAACTAGTAAACCTATCAGTGGCAGTATACTACCCGTCTACCTTAAGTAAACCACCCAATAACCCATGTATTAATTACAGATAGTGAACCCAACTTTGCTCACTTTCTAATCCCTGAATGTCTTACAACATTTCTAAAACCATCCTAAGTGATTTATGAATCTTATTAGAGACTAAAGTATATAGATTTACACTTAATTCAATTATGGATGTGGTTATATGTTGTGCTTTAATTTTAATTGTCTTTATGCACGACTTAGGATCAAAGGTGTGTGGAACTAACATTAATTAATTCCGAGATTAAAAGATTGTTGAGAAGCTTGAAAGGTAGGGATTCTATTACTTATCTTTTGTGAGGTTTTTATAGAATTTAAATTGATTATTTTACCACAAGATATATGTATCTATGTTGAACTGCTATTATATAAGAATCACATATGATACTATGACATGAACTCGCCCTGTATTGATTAGCGAGGAACATAATGAATTAACATATATTGTTATAAATTGAGAAGCATGGTTAGGAAAATTAGCTCTGTAAATGATATTTGTATATAAAGAAATGGTGAGATGTGAAGAGGGCGACGGTTACGTCTTTGGGCACGATTACCCTAAAAGGTAAAATATGGGGAAGGTGATGACGCTTCCTTGGGTCGAAAGTCCCAGAACACACTGTACATGAATCGACTTGGTGAGAACTCGGGGCTTAATGTCCCCTCATTGGAATACCCTCGGAATGTTTGGAGGGTGGCCAAGAATGCCCATTTGGGTTTCGATAAGTAGAGTGTTATTTTATGTAATGTGGATACCTAGGAATAATGATGAATTGTAATATTTGTATATATGTATAAGTGTAAACTTGGTAATGGTGAACTATGGTATCCATGAGATATGATCATAATAAATCTCATAATCTGGTATATGATGTAAATTAACTAACCATGCTATTTTAATGTGGTAATGAATAAAACCTTAAGGTAAGTAATGGTTTTCCTTACTGAGCATGTTGTCGCTTAGTCTCTTATATTTTCCTCTTTTCAGGACTTATTAAGTGTAAGATGAGTACAAGAAAAATAGTTGAGGAAGCTATGTAATTATATTACGTTGGGATGGCTTCGAATGCAAAGAATGATCTTCATGATAATGTAAGCATTGATTGTTATTTTCTGTGACTGTATTAAGATTTGTTGAGGGTTGAAATGATGATGATGACAGTTGTATATTATTAAAATTTAAGGTGCTACATTAAGCTATGGTTTATTTATTTGTTTATGTTTTATTTTTATTTTGAGAGTTTCTATTCAAGTTCCGGGCAAATTACTTTGATGTTTTATCTTTATTTTTTGATTTTTATTTTATTTATTTAAAAACTGTAACCTTCATATAGGAGCGTTACAAAACTACAAAAATATCTTTTGAATTTTAAAAACTTGTTTCAATTTTATCCTTTGCAGACTTTTTTTGACTTAAAAAAAATGAGGATAAGATAAAAATACCATCGATTAAACCTAATTTATTTATGAAATATATGTTTTTTCTTGAGAAAAATATTTTCAAATTTAAAAAGTCATAAAATTTAAGATCTTTTTTGAAATTTAATATTTTGTTTAGGATTTTTTTAAGTTTTTTAATGTATAAAATATTTATTGTAACTATTTAAGTATAGTCATATTGTTTTGTCGAATTTTTTCTATTCATAGGGATGAAATTAAAATAAATTTTAAAATTTCAAGAATACCTTTGTAGTTTCTAAGAATAGAGGGACAAATTAAGAAATAATTAAAATTATAAGGTATAATTATGTAATTAACCCTTAGATTTAATACTCAAATCTATATCTTACCTCGGTGAATAATTTATTTTGACCTTTAGAATGACCAAAACTATTATAAAGTAAAAAAAGAAAAAAACTAAAACTTTCAAAAAGAAGAATAAAACAAAAAATACAAAAAAAACTATTTTGAGGATATTATGGACATTTTTAGGTCAAAACCTTTTGTTTAAATTTTTTTAAAAAGTTTTTAAAGTTTTCTTATTTGTTTTTATTCGATAGTATTTTGGGCCACTTTTAAAGTTAAAATTAAAAGTTGATAGGAAAAATTTATAAGTTTAGGAATAAATTCATGAACAGATCCTAAACTATTTTCTTTATAAATTAGTTCTTATCGTTAATATTGTCTCGTAAATAATAGTCCATAAGCTTAAAAAGTATCTCATAAATAGTCCCTTTGATATATTTTGGATAGTGACTGTTAACTATGTCTTATAAGAGTCTCTAAACTAGCTTATCTCTTCACAAATAGTCCTTATGTTAAAAGTTATACTATATTTAGTCTCCAAATAAAAAATGCCAAAATTAATTATTGTATCAATAAGAAATTGCACCAAATATAGTTTGTAAAATTAAAAAAAAAGTTCATTTTTTAATATGGGGTTAGGTAGTGTTTGCTCTCGATTAAAACCAATTAGTTCTAACCAATAAACAATATAAATCTCTCATATGCTGCATCATTTTTTAAACCAAAATTGATTCAAATTATTAGTCCAAACTACACTTTTCAAATACCCTACTTAAAAAATTATCAAAATTACATATAAGCTGATAAATGTCGATTGATAGTTAAATACAACTACCAAAAACTTTTCAAAAAGTTGTATTTGCATCCCTTTAAAAATGTTAGGACTAGGATGTGTAATGACTGATTATGCTTATAAAAGTAACTTTATAATGTTTCATAAACATAGTTTGTAGTGTCCAAAATTTAATTAAATAAAATTAGTATGTAAATCTGGTAATTAGTGTGCCTGATTTCAAATTCAGAATAATTTAATCATTTTGTGATATTTTGCTAATTAATTTTACTTTTAATTATTTGTTAGTTATCTTAATTTTAAAATTTGTTAAAATTACCACAAATTTGATTTTAACATTTTGTTAACTCTTTTTAAACAAAAATTTTGAAAGTTTCTATTTAATTTATTTTATTTCCTAAAAGTCAAATTTTTGTTAACAACAAATTGCCAAATGCCCAATAAGTCCCTCCTATACATATTCAAACTCTTCCACGTGAATAGCACTTATGCTCTCATCTAAAAACCATGTGCAAAATATGGTATAGCCTTGAAACCACCTTTGCCTTCTTGAGATAAAGAGCTAGCCTTCTTATTTCTTTTTCCGTCCTTTCTCCATGTCTCACTCTACTCTCTCTCACTCTCTTCCTCTTCATCACACCCACTCCTACTTTCTCTCTCTCTCTTACCCGTCTTTTTTTCCTTCTTTCTCTCTGAAATTCACGCTGCCTTTGATGAACAAGGAGCTAGAAGCATGAAATTGAAGCTCTTAAATCAACTCAAGGGCTCAAACTTAAGGTCAGCCACATTCTTTCCCAATTAAACTCCAGAAATGTAGCCTTTTTAACTTTGATTTTCTTCACAAACTCGTGGGTTAAATGTTTGAGATTGGCACCATAAAAAAATTTTGATTTATGCCTTTTTGAACAACATTTGTGCATGCATGTTTGACTTTAAATGAATATGTATACCCATAAAAAAATCTATGATTTTGGTGCTAAAGTTAGGAAAAAGGGTTTTAATTTGTTCCACTATGATCTACTGAATTTTCTGCACAATTATTACGCTTTGCGAATTGTAAAACAGATCAAAATCGAGCTTTTGAGCTCAGGTTAGCCGAGACTTGAAGTTTAGAATTTTCTAGATTTCGATAGATCAGTAGGTTAAACTCATGCTTCGGTAGGCTAGATTCAAGTAGTTCAGCAAGCTGGATTCAAACAATTCGATAGACTAGACTCAGCTGGTTGGTAGGCCGAACGCAACAGCTCGATAGGCCAAACCTGAGAGGTCAGCAGGTCAAATGAGCTACACAAAAGTAATAGTTTTTCACTGGTTTTCCTCATTTAATGATAAAATTGATTTTTGATTTTTGGTGACATGATTATTGGACTCTAAAGGCACACTAAGATACCATGAGATGACATACTAATATAGAACATTATGAATTAGATATAACAGAATCTAGTCCACGTCTAAGATTGTTCGCGGTTCCGAGGAGCTAACGTGTAGCAGGCAGGGACAATGGAGTTAGTGCTAGCATGCTGGATAACGAGGTAAGACTCTAGACCCTCTTTCTTTGTTAGCCACGATTTTAAAAGGGTTTGACCATAAAGTATTTTCTTGGAAATGTCTTTTTTAAGGACTAATTTGATGTATTTACTCAATTATTTTTAGTAACTGTTGAGTAATGAAATGTTCATAATGAACGGAATAATGAATGTAAAAAAAAAAAAAAAAAACTCAGTAATATGAGACTTTATTAATGGTATAAGCACTAAAATAATAATGAGTACTGAATGAGTCAAGAACTCCTTCCAGAATGAATCATCAGTGCATGATGCCACGTTCAGAGATCAAGTCGTGCAGAGAGAGACCTTAGGGGCCGGTTCCAAAACCTAGCTAGGCCACTACGATAGTAATTTTTTATGGCTTTACACAATATAAAATGGTAAACCTAATATTTTATGCTCATTAGACCAAAAATGGCAAGTATGAAGTCAACGAAATTCATTTATTGCCTTTTTTTTTTTATAGTTTTGTATTAATGAAGAATTTAATTATTTAAGTTATTGTTTTCAAAACCTAAGTCTTACTAAGCCTTTCGCTCATGGTTTTATTGTTTTAAAATTGTTCTTCTCCTCTAGGTGGTTCACAGCATATCGTCGACTAGGACGCTGCGGATTGCATGCATGATAGTAGGAGAATTTATTTAATTTATTTGCTTACCAATTAAGGCATGCAATGTTCAGATGTTATTTATTTTGGTTCGACTGTGGTTGTATCTTATTTATGTCGTTACTATGTGTGTGCATAATGTGAGCCGGTACGGCCCGACCCGTTCTTGCTAATTACTATGTTTTTAATTTAATTTAATTTAGAGGTATTTCATGAAAATTATTTATGAGGACTCAGTAAACAGTAATTATCTAAAAGTGTAAAATTTACCAAATTTTTATAAATAACCAAAGTAATTAATAGGCATGTTTAGTTAAAAAATTTTACTTAATTAATTTAATTAAACCGCCATGTCATTACCCTGGTTTGGGTGCATGACATGGTTAGAATCAACTTTTTGATTAAAAATATTGTAGCATATGTGAACTTTATAATATGGTAATTTTTTGCTTTTTACCATAGAATATGAGAGCTTTACACCATTTAATAACTAAAAAATTGGTTCTAACCATACTTGCTAAACATTTTAGTCGGTCATCTATTAGTATTGAGGTTTTTTCTTCCTTCTCTCAAAGTAACTGGACTAACTATCAATTCATCATATTTAATAAATTAACTATCAATTCACGTTTATATATTTATATGTAGTTTTGATAACTTTTTAGTGATTATCTTAGACTATATTAACAAACTTCAAATATGTGAAGTAAAAGAAACAATTTTGATATATATATATATATATTCAGTTATGAACTACATTTGTGACAACTTTATATATTTAATATTTTCTATTTATTTATTTAATAGAAAAACTAATTTTGCCATTTTTTTAATTTAGAGACGTGAATTTAGTATTAGTTTTAATATAGAGACTATTTGTAAAGAGATAAGGTAGTTTAAGGACTTTTTATGAGACAAAGTTAACAGTTTCATCTAAAATTTAACTGAGGAACTATTCATGAAACATTTTTTAAGTTTAACGACTATGTATGGGATAAGATTAACTACAATGAATAATTCTAGATAGAAAAAATAATTTATAGACTATTTATGGGTTTATCCATAAATCCTTGTATTAAATCTAATATAAGGATACAAGTTTGTTGAGATCAAAAAGTAAACAGAAGATATATAAGTTGTTTAGTGTTGTTAGTTTCAACCAAAAATTTTAGTAAATATAATGTAAAGCTCTCAGATGTTACATTATTTTTGATCAAAATTAGTTTAAATATTGGTTTGAAACAATGATCTTCGAGGGCGATCATCTTGAGGTTGATCGTTTCCTCCACGCCGTGGATCGAATCCAATGCTCCATGTCCTCTGTCTCCATCTTTGATGACCAGGCCAAGGTCAACTCTACCATCCAAATCGCCATGACTAGGCTCGAGGATGAGTTCCACAACATCTTATTGATCCATACCTCCCCTATCAAAACTGAATCGCTTACCATTCTGAGCTTCTTCACTCACTTCTTTGCCTTCAATGGTGGCAACGGCAACGTTGCTAACTTCGAGGACGATCATGATGAGGACGAGGATGAGGAGATTTTTCAGCGAGGAGATTTGAGCAATAGTGTGGGCTATAGGTCCACCAATAGTATTCACGAGATCGATCTGATACTATTTGATGTCATGATTGATCTCTGGACAGACGTAGAGCAAATGATCTCTACTTAATACTTGCACGAGTGCATTCAGGTGTACAACAATGTAAGGAAATCGATCGTGGATTTGATTTTCAGGAAGCTAGGGATCAAGAAGCTCAACATCGGTGATATCTGGAAGTTGGAAGGAGGCACTGTTCATAGCCTAATAGCATCAATTGCTTGCCAATTTAACTTTATGATCCGGTGTAGCTCAAAACTCTTTACATAAACTAATTAGTAGGCCCCATTCTTGATCAATAAAATCCTACCTATCCAACTATTCCCCACTGGTGGAGAGTAATTTTATTCTACACTATAGGCTTATCCTTTTTAATACTAGAAAATTTACAAATTATGTTATACTTTTAAAATTTATATTTATTTATATTATACTTAAAAAAATTTATACTA
>CAMOHE010044891.1:0-47234 GCA_946598075.1 Artocarpus hirsutus
TAGGAATCTATTTATTTTCTTAGAGATTATCTAGATAAAGTTGTTTTAATTAGATAACTTCTCTATTGGGTTATTTAAATTAAAATTGAGGCTTTATCCTATAGAATCTTGGGTCGAAAATAAAAGATTTGCGTGATTTTTATTTCGGCAGTTCGGCCTGCCGATCAGGCAAGTTCAGCCTGCCTATGAAAAAGTTCGGTCTGCCTATGCGCGAATTAAAAATCACTCGTTTCCACACGTTTTTACGCGTATCTTATCCGATATAGACCCGAATTTGGTTCTGTTTCAAATTTTTGAGACCTTATCTGATAAGGAATGACCCTAGACCCAACCTCTATAAATAGGGATTGAGTCTAATGAGTTATTTAGATCAATAGAGAGATTAAGAGTGATACTCTACTGGTCAGAATCTGAAACTCCCTGAGAGCTCTTGTTCACAAATCACGAACACTAGCTTTGGGTTCTCTCAATTGGTTGGAAGGAGAGTCACCTTGAGGAAGAGCTGTACGTGTGAGCCCACACTCACTCCGATCGTGGATAGAGAATAGCAAAGAAGACCAGTTGGTTGAGGCTCTTCTGGAACGTTACTTCTCTACACAGATTTCGGGAGCTTTTCGGCGAATACAAGGTCAGGAATATCAGGTTAATTTATACATATAGCATGTCAAACTTGTGTTTTAGAAAATACTCTGATTTAAAATTTTTAAAATTTCGCTGCGTATTATTTTTCCAACATCTAGGACTGCTGAGTTTTGTTGGATTTTATGATTTAAATACGCAGCGAAAAATTAAAAATTAATTCCCACAAAACCCTCGTAGGATCCATGCAATTTGATTAGATTGATAATAAAGTCATGGAATCTTACCAGGATGACAAAACGGGCAAGATTCTAGAAGGGAGAGGGCAGGTTCACTCCGGTGACACCCTAACTCGAGCTTTTAGTAATCGGAATTAGATTCAGACGTTGTTACTTAGAGCAACGTCCTCTGCAGGTATCCACACGAATAGACTCTCTCAAAAATGAATTGGTGTACTAGCACCCTCTTTTTGCGTTAAATGACTCTCTCTAAATTTTTAGGGTTTTAATGTCTATTGCCTTTTAGAATGAGAGAATGCCTTTTCTCTTCTTAATTCGACTAGACACCCTAAAACAGATATATGATTTAGTGAATCTAGATAATGTCTGTAATTTGAATATGATTCAGAAAATCTAGATAATATCAGTAATTTGAATATGATTCAGGTAATCTAGATAATATCAAATTCAATGAACCTAGACATATCTGGTACATCGAATCTGGACATTATCAGGTTCGTAGAACCTAGACACAGTTAACCCAAAAATCGTTCTTGGTTTGTTCTAAGTGTGCGACCCTGTAGGTTCACATAATGTTGGTAGTGGGCTTGAAATTCTGTTTCTGGCCCACAAATCATAAGTGGCCTCTAGCAAGACATTATGATTACCTAAGTTATACGAATGTCAATAATCCGACATAACCTAATCCACAATAAGTATTAATGTCCTTTTGTCTCTAGATACCTTGATTGAACATAAGGCATGGTTTATGTCATCCTTATACTATTCAATCATATTATTTCTCGATCTTAAGTAGACTAATATTGATAACCCTTATCAATTCATTCCAGTATGGCCATACATTTTTCTTCAGTCTAACTTATCGAGGGGCCCACAGATATCTTTTTCATAATAAATGATAGACAAATTCCTTCTTAATAACTCATATTCCTCACATGATTCACTCTATATCCAACAACAATCTATTCCATCATCCTGTTAAAGATAATATTAGATTGTGTCAAAATATAGAACCTGTCATGTAGGAATAGATTGTGTCAAAATATAGAACTTGTCATGTAGGAAACCATGGTGATTTCAGGTCAGAGGACTAGGATAATACTATTGTGATGAGAATCACTTATGACAATTATCCATGCAGTATTCTCATAGTGGGTCAATCCAATACATCATTTCTTAAATATGTATCTATGAGTTGACTTAGTGTCTCATACACATGATTAGTAAAACATAATCATCAATCAAACTTCATACTAGTCTTCATTCATCATTATCCCAATAATAATGACCGACTAGGGATAATTTAAAATATAATTTAATTTTTCATCTAAGAGTTTTACTATCAAGTCACATACTTGATGACCTTAGATAGAATTAACTATTCATAGAATTAGAATCAAAAATAATAATGAAAATGCCTCTTTATTAAAAAAATGCAAAAGTAATGAAATCAATATGTAGTATTACATAATTGGCCTAGGGCACATCATTAACAAGGACACCATGAAATAGTTTATCAATGTAGAATATCTTAAGCTAGATACTGATAAACTTAGTTATTATACAATTAAGGTTGTTCATGGTTCCGCGAAGCAAACATGTAGCGGACAGAGAGTGTGGTATGGGACACCTACACGAGTATTGAGGTAGGACTTCTACGCCTTCCTTGGTAGCCAGTTTTAAACGTTTTGGCCTTAAAAAGGATTTTTAACAAAAATGTTTTCAATGAGTGATTGAAAAAGGATTTTCATCGACTATTTTCATAAACATAATGAATGTAAATGATTATATTTGGTAAAGGAGATTTTAATAATTAAAGAAAGATATATATATATATATATATATATATGTTTGGGCATGATGCCATATTAGAGATCGGGTCATGTAGAGAGCGACCTTGGGGGTAGGTCTTGAAACCCAACTGGACCACTACGGTGGTGTTACATAAATGGTTTGCCCAGGAAAAGAAAATAGTATTCTTTCGGGTTAACCAACAAATGGTTTTCTTTTGGGTAAGATTGATTTTATTGAGCTTTATTTACTCCTTTATTTAAATCTATTTTCTAAATAATTTCCTAAATAATGAAATTTTCCTTTGAAATTAAATGTTTTTAAAATAGTCTTAATGAGCTTTCCACTCACATTTATTTTGTTTTAAAATCTTTCCCCCTAGGTGGAGTACAGCTTAGGATCAGAGAAGAGTCAGTTGACCGGACGTGCGGCCAGTAGAAGACTTAGGTAGGTTGTAGTACAGAAAATTCAAGGTATGTATAACTTTAACTTTCTCTTTTACTTTGGACTGTGGCTGTAATTTAATATTGTTAGTACCATGTGTATACGCAAGTTGTGGGTCAATGGGACCCATTCTCGTTTCCTCTTATTTCTTTATTGTTTACTTTGTTATCCATATTTGTTTAATCATCATAAATGCTTGTTTCAAAAGGTTTTAAATTATCACATTTTTCATAACTAATTAACCTCTTTAACCTATGTTTAATTTAAATTTCTAATTAATTAACTTAGTTACCCTACCACGTCATCTCTTGTACTTCGAGGCATGACAAACTATGGTGGAGGGTGATAGCAAAAGGGTGGCGAAGGGTGGTGCCTCCGTTGAGAAGTTCGTGCATTGCAACACTGTAGACAATAAGGAGGCTGAGTAGTTGGACAAGGCGACAATCTTTACTAGTGGCTGAAAGCAACGAGGTTGAAATGGCCAGAGGTTGGATGCGATGAGGATGAGCTCGCCCAAGGCTAGGCGTGATGGCAGCAGGTTGTTTAGGTGGTGGCGACGATGGGTCGAGAATGAAGTTTATGGTTCTTGAAATTTTGTTTAAATGTTTTTAAAATTTTTTATATTATGTTTTGGCAATATTTGTTGTGGGAGGGCCTACATAAACCCATATTGAGATCTAATAACGGTCCTTATATTGTTTTTTATCCATAGAGAATAAAAGTATTCTCCATCATAGAGCTTCCCTAAAAATTAATAGGCCAAAATTTAAAAGCGTTAATAATAGTAGTTTTAGAGCAAATATTGAATTTACAAATAGCTAAATCACTTAAGTACCCCTCTTTATATAACAAATATAGATTTTTTTCTCTCTCTTCCCCACATGTTTTAGGGTGCTTAGAAAGCATGGTTAGAACTAAAACCTTTGAAATGAAACTATAACATGTGAGAGCTTTACAATACAGCTCACTTTTTCTGATTAATGTAGCATATGACAGCTTTACACTATAACAACCAAAAAGTTTTAGTTAGAACTAAATTTGCCAAACACCAGTCTCTCTCCTTCTCAACATCCTTTCGTCCTCCTTTCTTTCTCCTTCACTCTCTCTCTTATGCAAATCTGATTCCTATTGTCAACATCATGCTAGAGATCGTCTGCAAATCTTGGTCGACACTCACAATTTCCAAAATCCATCCAATGCCTTGGATATAAGATTGCTCTAACACCTTAGATGTGAGATTGCTAAACTGAACTCCAGTGAGAGCACCTAGATGATGGTGACAACGATCTGTGAATCCCGTCTTCGAGTTCCATTATCATCATGAGCAACCTTGTCATTCTGATTTAGCTGTCAAAGAGAGATCGCTTGTCGTCATTGGTTTTCTAATGTTGCAAACATATGTTTATTGTTCAAAACATGTTTTAACATTTCGGCTTCTTCCCATCAAGAACCAAAAAGTATAGCCTTTGCTTTCCTTAAAAACAATAAAATAAAATTAAAAGAAATGAGAAAAAGCCTTGCTTTTCTTATTAATTACATTTGGTAGCCAATGGAAATTGGAGAGGTGTGCTATTGGGAGGGTGCAATGAAGGTTAGTGGAGATAAGGAGAGAGGGGGGCCTGAGGAAATATAAAAGGGGTAGAATTGGCACACTACATATTATATTTTTGATTCTTTTGAATTTGTTTTAATGTTTAATAAAAGGCCTATCTATTATAATTTCATGCATAAATTTAGGAGAAAATTACACAGTATGTCATATTTTAAACTAAGCTAATTATTTATGTCACAAAAAGTAAAACTTAGAAAAACTTATGCCACAATTTTTTATTTTTTTAAAAAAACTCATTTGTTTCTCCCTCTCTCATGTTTGCTTTTTCCCTTTCTTTACTCTTTCCTCCTTTAATTCTCCTCTCTATCTTTTTCCCCCCTTCTGCTCCCTTCTTCTTCATCATCCTTCTCTCTCCTCTCTCTTTCTCTAATGTGCAAGAGCCACCATGGCTAAAGTACAATCGTGCTTCGATGATCTCCCTCAACAACTACATTGTTGGTCGATTTTCACCAAAGATTGAGATCCCGTCTTTCACAACGCAATCTTCCACGATGGCAACATCGAGCCAATGAAGTAATGGGAAATTGGTTTGGCAATAGTGGATCATTTTTCTCATCCTCGACGGTGGATTTGGTTAGGAACAGTGGAGACTCGATGAAGCTAGACAAATCTAGGTATTGGCTGCCTCCAACAAGGCTATGATCTTGGTGATGAGCATTATTCTCCTTTGATCTTGATAACATTATGTTGCAATGGCCGAGTCAAATCATTGGCAAGATTTTATAGATCATTGGCATCTGGCCATTTTACAATGGGTGGTGTTGGAGGATGCGCATTGGGTGTGGTCACAATAGTGGTCGAAAGTGTTTGTTGTTGTTGTTGTTGTTGTGTTTTCTTTTTGTAACCTTTTTTTTTTGTTTTGGTGGTATTTACAAGCCGCCCGTGACGTTGTCGATGTTAGTGATGTCTGACAACATTGTCGGTAAATCAAAGATGAGCTAGCAGTGGAGAGATGAGAAAGAGTGGAAGAAAAAGGACAGAGAAAAAGCAAAAAAATAAAAATAAAAATAAAAACAAACATCCTATAGGATACAAAAAAATCTTGATATGATAAAAAATATATATCATGGCAAGACATGATGAGTATTTCAACGAGACACAAACTATCCCAGTAGGACATGTACAAAATAATATTAAGTAATTGAAAAAATGACATATATAAAAAGATAGATGAAGATAACATGCATGACAATCATTGATGCTAATGCCAACATCAATACAATATTTAGTATCAAAATATATGAAAATGATGTGTCTAACTTACTATTTTTATTTGTAAAACAAAGCAAAGTGATATAACTAATGATATATAAATATTTTATTGTAATTATTAAACTTTAAAAGTTGTAAAAGTAAACTTTTAATTTAAAAAAATATGAAAATGCCATGATGTAATAATTATATAAAAAATAAATAAATTAACCTAAAGCAATCAAATGCTAAAACTTGGCATATTTTGTACTCTGAACCAAATATATCACCTAGTATAATATATGTCAAATTCACACCAAAAGTTACATTCAGTAGGATAATGATTATCGTTCTCAAATATTAAAATTTGACATTGGCATTAACATCTCCTAAGAATTTATTTAGACAATTATAAAAGATTATGGTCAGTCTGGTAGTTTAAAATTTTAAAAGCCGCTAATTAAATTTAAAAAAAACTACCAAACAGACCATAAGCAAACTAATGAAAAAATAAAAAAGCAATTGTATCATTCAATTTCTTACGATCGGTTTCCAAGACCTATCACCCATTTTAATCCTGCTTGTTGTTTTCTTGTGGATTTTGAGCTCTAAATTCCATCCAAATCATATCAACGAAAGTGGACTATGGTGTATCTCCTAATTGTATGATAGAATAAAGTGGTGATTTTTTTATAATAAAATAAAGTGGAGATTGATTGTATCAAAAGTGTTACCAAAGTTGAAATACTTGTCCATAGGTGCTGAATTTCAAATTTGATCTCCATATCCTCATTTAATCAGCATTTGTCTTTAGTAATTAACATAGATTTCCTCTAAAATATACCCCTATAGCTTGAATAGAAAATCTAATTTGTGTAGTTTAAACTACAATTTTAACTAACATTTGGATGTTTGGTTATAGTGTTAAGTTGAACAAAAAATCCAAATTAAGGTTATGTTTGGATGAAAGAATTCTACTTTGAAACTTGAAATTTTATTTAATTGAAATATAAATATGAAATAATAATATTAAATTATAATAAAATATTGGGGTGAAAATCTGTTGGCTCTAAAGTTTCAATTAATATAATTATTAGTATTTTGATAACAACAAACAATTATTTACATGACACTAATGATTTTATTTTGAGTACGATTCTTAATAATTGTTAGAGAATTTTAAAAACTCAAGATTGATTGAAGTAAATATCAAAATAAGTTCCGATTTTATAGCAAAAAGATGGATTCTTAAAACCAACCATTTGGAACTTGAAAATAAACATCAACAAGCATTGAAAAGAAATATGTTAAAATTTATTTTTGAGCTTGTATAATGTTAGAGCTTATATAAAATTTTTTTTCAAGATTTTTAGCTCACGTTTTGGTCATAGCTACTATTGTCGAAAATTCATTTTGTATCAAAAATTGTTAACTTCATTGGTGCAAAAGTTGAAAACTATTTTTGAAATTTATTTGACATATTCTAAATATTTTGCTACTGTTTTTAAAGCTTAATGTCCTATTTTTTGACATCAAATTTAGTTAGTTTGCATATTCTATTGGACCTTTTGCAATTTTACGGCGAGAATTCACCACAGCTTGGTCAACTAGACTATGAGTATGCAAGTTGACTAGCTGTCCCCAATCACCATATTGTTAGTGGTTAGAAACAAGCCTCTAACGGCTAGTAAGCTAGATTTTTAGTATAAAAATCTTAATTTTGCCTTGGGGACACTTTTTGACACCTTGAACTTTTCTTGAATCATGTTCTAAGTGTTCTTTTCTCCAAAATAGTTTTTGATCATCTTTGAGCAAAGAAATCAACTCTTGAGCTAAATTTGTGTAAAATTCTCTTTGTGTGCTAATATATCTCCCTGGAAGTCTCAAATTGTATTCATTTTCATTGTAGGAGGTGCTAGCGAGTGAAAGTTTGTTTCAAATCCCTACTAAAAAAAGTGTGATAGGTATCCAATCCTTCTAATTTTTGGGTTGATAGGTTTGCCAATCTTCATGTAAACTTGGAGGTTCAAGAGGTTTTGTGAGCCTCAAGTAATAGAAATCACTATTTTGTACATGGTGTGATCATGCCAAAAATCAAGATAATGGAAGAGGTTGAATTATGTCTAGTTCACTGACCATAGATGTAGGTATATTGTTAAACTACTAAATAATGTTTGCATCTCTCTTATCCTTCTTTTTTTGTTAGCTATTTTTGTTTATTGAGCTTTTTTGTGCTTTGTCATATAGTATCATATTTTTCATATGGTGATTTACATAGATTATATGCATTTTACATATCTTGGTTCATTATTGCATTTGTCTTAAAAATTCAGGCTTCTTGAGCTTTTGAGTTTTGGTTCTAATATTCTGATATTTTAAAAAAGTTTTAAAAGCCCAATTTACCCCTACTCTTGGGTAGCTATTCTTAGGCTAACAAATCACTATTTAATATTTGTTTGAAATGTTTGAATGAGTGATGGGTGTAGCGGTTTGATTTGAGTTGTTCAGCTCAATTTGAACTACTAGTTTAGTTCTTTTTAAATGTTTTATCAAACACAAATTCAAATGGGAGAAAGATCCAAATAGCAAATTCGAGCTAAGAATTAGTAAATAATGTCATATGTATTCAAAATATATAGTAAATAATATATCATGAGAAATTGGGATTTAGCTTATGGAAAATTAAAGGAAAAAAACCCCAAAATACTTTTACCTTTTTCTCCTCTCACCTTCCTCTCTCCTTCCCCATCGGCACTAGTGACAACCTAGAAATTCAGTATTTTCTCAAAAAATACAATATTTTCCAATGATGTTGCCAGACATCACCAGCACTACTGACATCAAAGGTGGTAGAAAAATATATTATTACTTAGAAAATATGGTATTTCTTGATGACGACACTGAACATCACTAGCACCAACGTTGTTGCCGACGGCCAAGAGATACAGTATTTCTCAAAAAATTCAAAAATTAATTGGCGACTTCGTCGAATTACCAATAACCAGAAAAAACAATATTTACATAGAAATATTATTTTATATATAAATAGAAAAAATTATCAAGGACTTTACTAGACCATTGACGGCTTGAAAATACTATATTTATATAAAAATACAGTATTTCTATGTAAATATTAAAAATTATCGACAATGTCATCGAATATCACCTCACAAGTGATGTTGCCAACAGTCAAAAAATACTATATCAACATGAAAATATTGTATAAAATGTAAATATATAAATTAACTAGTAAAGCTACTGGACATCACCGGCACTAGCAAGTCTCAATGACTGAGATATATTATATTTACATAGATATATTGTATTTTCATGTAAAGATAAAGACTTACGTACGACATCGTTGGACATCATCGGTGTTGATGACGTCACCGAGCTATCGGGGAATACTATATTTACTAATAAATATATAGATTTACTTGTAAATATATCATTTTTCCTTTACAAAACATGTAATAATAAATGTTTCATTTTGTTCTTGCCTTTCCTCGTTAATTAAGCTCCAGTCTCTCTTTCTTTCTTTTATTTTTCCTTAAATCTCTTAGGTGGTTTCTCTCTCCTCTATATTGTCATTGAAGCCACATATGCATGGCCGTTGTTTTTCCCTTTGTGTGTGCAGTGCTTGCAAGTGCACGATTCGCCTCAATTAACAAAGTGATATATAGAGTTGTTGATCCCACAATGATTATGTTTAGTTTTTGTTTCACATCAAAATTGATTAGCTCTAAGATTTCTTGAATGATCAGATAGAGTAACGAATAAAAAAAATATAACAATAACTAAGCAAATAAAATAAAGTAACAAAAAGAAATAATTCAAAATACTAGAGCATCAATTTCATCATAATTAACCTACACTGATTTTATTATTAAGTGAGTCTCATAATTTATTAGTCAAAGTCAAAAGCCACTAATTAACCCAATTACCTCTCCCGAGTGTCAAATTGGATAATATGCTTATAGCTTAAACATTCATTAAGCTCTAGTGCTTCTAATGACTATAAAGATATTTTACGCCTCTTGAACTCTAAAATAAGCTAAGTTGTGCTATCCAATTTAGACGTATAAAATTATCTCTCTTGAATGCCTAATTTCATACAATAAAATCATCTAATTCATTGGCCAAACAAATTAGAAGCATTAAGAATAGAACACAAAAAACTATGAAAACCACTTAAAATAAATCAACTTTTCATAATTAGGCAAAATGAGAGCTTTAGACAAGTAACTACTCCATAACTAAAATTAAACAAGCTAACATCAAGGGATCATCATTTACAAATTACAGAAATAAAAAGATGAGAATAGAAACGAAAAGCCCATTTTGGAGTTGTCACGATCTCCATGTTCTTCTTCTTCTTCTTCTTCTCCCTACTTCTTGATCTTCAAATGCTTCCTCCCATGACAATTTATTGAAAAAAAAAAACCTAAATCTAAAACTAGAAATAAAACTCTAAACTACATTGAAATAAAACAAATATTGGACTATTATTTTTTTCTTTTTCTTTTTCATTTTCTCTCTTGATTTCAGCACTCAGTCCCTTTAAGATGAGAGCTTTGGGTACTATGCTGATCTTATGCAAAAATATGGATCTAATGAGCCTTTCTCCCTAAGAAAACATGCCAACATAAATGAAATGCAACAAGGTTAGAATGAGTGTTGTGTCGTCCAAAATTGTTTTCCTTTAAACGCGGACGTATGTAGCATAGAAAGGTAATCGTACCCATAAGGAGGTGGGTTTTTGAAGGATTGATAACTTAACAATTGAAAAGGCAATTGTGATTTTATAGAGATTTTAAAGAAAAAATATATTTTTAATAATAAAAAAATTTAAAACATAAAATTAAAATAGTGAAGCTTTGAGAATCCTTTGTAGGTTTTGTTACTGATATGGAATTTAAACTCTAAATAAATAATTATCTAAAGTATTTAATTTATTATATCTTTTCTCATTAATAACAAGCACTTTTATTAATTTTATAAGTCAATCTAAAGTGACAATATAATAAGCCATGATGCAGTAAGGGTTTTCCTATAAAAAGTAGTAAAATAATCATCTCATATAAATGATTTAATGCACTAACTATGAAAATTATAGCGATTATCACTACAATTATAATTAACATAATTATAAGATAGAAAAGATACTAACAAATCAAAATTATTATATTTAAATAGAATAAATTTTTACGTTAATTTTGGCAACATTTTGTCTTATAAAATATCTAAAATTGACAATATAACAAGTCATAATGCAATAAAAGATATTCCATAAAATTAGCATTATTTTATGATTATTAATATTAATTATACAATACAATTAAATTATATAAAGAAAATATGACTGAATTTATATAAAAATGGGCAGCATAATAATACCAATAATAATTATTAAAAACATAGAAAATATAATTTATTCCATAAAAATATAAATGTTACAACACAGATATAGAGTTAAAATCTATACTAGAGTACTATACATACAAGATCATCTCTCTACCTTACTAGACTCTCTATGCTAATTTAGGTAATATTTTATTATTTTTAATAGAGTCGAAGAAGTGCCTTAACAACATCTCCTTTTGAAAGGGGAGACCACTATGCTAAAATCTTACCAGGAAAGCAAAATAGGAAAGGGAAGGATGCTGAGAACAAAGGTGCACCTCTATATTTATGGTGATGAAATGTCATTATTCATTATTTTTTTAATAATTTTTATTGTATTTTTGTTGAAAAAATCGGATCATATTGAAATTTTCAAACATATCTTTCTCTTTTGCTTCACACAAAATTCCCTTCTAAAGAATGCAAATCTGGGCTTCGAATCCTCTGCAACGTGGTGGCGGCACGCTTCAAAACGACTTAATCTTAGGCGTTAACTACGTGATCAGATGACTGAGAGTTACAGAGAAAAATGGGACCAGTGGGACCGTGAATTGAGCAATTGGGGACTGTTGGATAAGTCCAAATAATCACATCTAACGGTCGAGGAAACGAAAGCATGTGGAGACAGCCTCATAGGATCTGACGCATTATTTTTTGTAACTGATATGGAGTTTCAACTCTAAATAAATAATTTTCTAAAGCATTTGATTTATTATATCTTTTCCTATTAATAACAAGCACTTTTATTAATTTTATAAGTCAACCTAAAGCGACAATATAGCAAGCTAAAATACAATAAGGATTTTCCTATAAAAAGTAGCAAAATAATCATTCCTTACTAATGATTTAATGCACTAGCCATGAAAATTATAACTGTTGTCACTGCAATTATAATTATTATAAATATAAGATAGAAAAGATAATAACAAATCAAAATTATTATATTTAAATGGAATAAATTTTTACATTAATTTTGACAGTATTTCTTCTCATATAATATCTAAAATTGACAATATAACAAGTTACACTATAGCAAAAGACGTTTCATAAAATTAAGCACTATTTTATTATTATTAATACTAATTACACAGCACAATTAAATTACATAAAGAAAGCAAGACTAAATTTATGTAAAAATAAGCAGCATAACAATACAAACAATAATTACAAAAAACATAGAAAATATAATTTGTTCCATTAATATATAAACATCACAACACAAATATAGAGTTAAAAATCATACAAGAGTACTATGCATATAAGATCATCTATTTTTTCTCACTAGGCTCTCTACGCTAATTTAAGCATTATTTTATTATTTTTAATGGGATCGGAGGAGTACCCAAATAGCATCTCCTTCTAGAAGGGGAGATTGTTGAGTTGTAAGTTGAAAACGATGGTGAACCCCCCTATATTTATAGTTATAAAAAAATTACTATTCATTATTTTTTAATATTTTTTGCTATATTTTTGTTCAAAAAATCAGATCAAATTGAAAATTTTAAACTTTTTTTTTCTCTTTTTCTTCATGTGAGATTCCCTTCTAAAGAATGCAAATTTGGGCTTCGAATCCTCTATAGTGCGGTAGCGGCACACTTCAAAATGGCTTGATATTGGGTGTTTACTTCGTGATCGGATGACTGAGCATTGTGGGAAAAAAAGGGACCAGTGGGACCATGAATTGAGCAATTGGGGATTGTTGGATGAGTCCAAGTGATCACATCTAACAGCTGAGGAAACGAGAGCATATGGAGATAGCCTTATGGGATTTGATGCATTTTGAGATTCCTCCAACATGTAGGCATAGCTTTAGTAGCTGCTATCAGTGTGTGTCCTGCATGTGCTAATCAATTACTGAGACGTGGCTTCCACTAGACAACAATTCGAATCTTGTCTTTTTAATACATTTATTGTCCGATATTTGCCCGCTTTGGTGTCGTTTTGCTCCATTTTTTCAGCATATTTCAAATCTAAAAATAGAAAATTGAAAACAATAATTCTTTTGCAAATATAATTTTTACAATAATATTGAAAAATATTTATTCTATATTAAAAACACAAAAAAATTACAAACTTATCAAATTCTAGCCTCTTTCGGTTTGACACAAATATAATTTTTAAGACTTGAAAATATTTTTAGAAATTACTAAAAATATAATTGAACATATTTACAAACTTAAAATACACAATAAAACATATTAAAACTCAAAATAAAATAACTACTTATTATTTTTATGGCTTTGATTATTTACAAACTAAACAAATATTTTACATCTGAAACTGATTCAAAAAGTTACCAAAAATATTATTGAACATAAAACACATTAAGAATACATTTTTAAATATATTTGTACACTAAGACACAAAAATTCTATTAATTAAAGGATTGAACGAGAAATATTAATGCAAAATAATGGTATTTTAGCCCTAAGAAACGTCTATTTTCACATTCTTATCACACCCCCAACAAGCTTATTGCTAGTCTCTAGTAATTAAAGCGATATATTTTGAAATAATTTAGAAGATATTCACATAATGCATGCCATTTAACTCTAATTTGATTAACCTAACTAGATAGACTAACAAAATAAAAATGTTATTTAAACAGTTTATGTAAGACATAGTACCCTAAGGAGTAAAATATTACAATATGTTTTTGGAGGCAATTTATCAATAAAGTGTTTAATATTTATTTATATACTAAATATTGTCCTCTTTATGTAAATTTCTATTGAATGTATGATAAGCAAACAAAAGTCTGAGATTGTCGGTCTAAATCTTTAAGAATCGTGCATATGACGGACATATTATGCAAAAGACATAAATCTTAAAGGTGTTGGTCTAAATCATCAAATCCGCAATCGAAGGAATAAAGTTGGGTGCTTTATTTATGCTAAGATTGTTATGTTATCTACGTCTCTAATAGGAGATAGCATGTCATAGTCATCGGAGTGGGACTCTGCCAGTGGACATAGTGGTGCATTGTTATAGGTGACGATATATTAGATCGGGACAAAAAGTTAAATTGATTTAGTTAATAATTTCATTTGTTCAAATCAATTTATTTTAAACAATCATATATTTTATATCTTAATCTTGAATGACTAATGAGCCCGTATTCTTGACTTATATCTTTTAATGCACCAAAAGGTGATATTTTGATTTGATGGTATGCATACTAATACGTTAGAAACATGGCTCTTGATTCATGTAGACTCATTATTCATAGATATGGAATCTATAGCTCTTTTGTAGAGTTAATGATATTCTCTTATTTACATTATCTTGTAATTGGAAGGCCAGAGCACTCAACTGTTTAGATACATAGGTATAACTGAATGATATACAATCTATGGATAGTAAGTATTCCAATGGTGAGATAATAGAACGTAAGATAAAAATAATTAAGAAGGTAAAATAAAATTTATCCTTAAGCTGATTATGAATATCTTATGGGGATTTGACACATTATGATATGTCAAGGACGGTTAGCTTGTTGGAGCTTTGTAATTTTATATAGTTCATAAGTACAACTCCAAGCTTTTAGTGAAGTAGCATTAGAGTTGATAATTATAAAATATATATTTAAGATATTGTATTTTATAATTATAGGAGCTTGATCTATGCATGTCCATCGGGTCCCCTTTGCTAGCTCATAATAAATCCTGTGAAAATACGACGTGTTTTTCTTATATATTAGTGCCTTCTGTTAAATTATCAGATTGGATAAAATTCAAGTTAATTGGATTTAATAATTTATGTTAGTTTATTGGTTAAATTAATTTTGTAAACTAGTTTGAGATAAATATGTTGAATTATTTGGATAATATTTTATTTGTATGGGTGTATATGACTATTTTAATCAAGTAACTTTCTATTAGGTTATTTAAATTAAAATTGAGGCTCTATAAAGAATGCTTGGGTCAAATAAGATAGAATTTATCTAATTAGTTGAGATTGGATCAATCAAATCAGCTTGAGGAGTTCAAATTTGTTTCAAACTCCTTGATCACGCGGTCGACAATGATACACATGGTGCAGTCGACCGTAGTAGTTAGCATCAGATACACGTTTCACACATTTTTAGTCTAAAGTTAATCTAAACTCAAATTTTAAGGCCTAATCTGATAAGGTTTAACTCTAAATTCGACCACTATAAATAGGGGGTGAGTTTCCTTTGTTATTTATATCACTTGAGAAGCATAGAGTGAGTACTTTAGTGAGAAAAACTCTAAAACACCCTGAGAAATATTGTTCAATATCAATATCCTTAACTCTAGGTTTTCTCAAGTAGTTGGAAAAAGAGTCACTGGAGGAAAAGCTATATAACATATGACCACCTGTATTCCGATTGTGGATAGAGAATAACAAAGAAGACCAATTGGTTGAAGCTCTTTTAGAACATTCTTATCTTCATGGGTTGCTGCCACTTTTGGCATACAAAAGAGGTTAGGAAGATCTATCATTAATTTATATATTTAGTATGACAAACTTATGTTTTAGAAAATGCTCTGATTTTAAAATTTTTAAAATTCTACTGCACACCATTTTTTAACAATTGGCATCAGAGCCAGGTTTTTATGTTGATTTATAGGTTTGTGATCATGCTATGTAGATGGATTATGTCATCTTATTCTCTTCTATGCTTGAATTTAATTTTTTTAAGACTTGGTACTCTAAGGTTTCTATATTATTAAATGTTGTCATGAGATTATGGGGTGAATGTTTACTAATTAATTATGGTTGATTAAATTTATATTTTAATTAGTTATTAATTAATTAATTAATTTTTGGCCGGTTATGGTTCCTTAGAGTTTAGAATGTGTATCAAAGTTTTTCAAGTAATTAGATGGCGGTTTATCATCACCATCTAGGATTTATTATTTATATTTTAATTTGTAAAATTTGTATTAAAATAATTATTCGAAGTGAAGAAGGATTTTGACGATGGAGATTATTGGAGTTTCATTGTTTTTTCTATGTTTATAATTTTTTTTGTTTTTAAAGTGTTGAGGATAAAATTAAAAACTGCTTAAAAAATAACTTTTCCAAAATTCTAGAAAAACACTAGTTCAGCACCGATCAGTAGGCTAAACTTTTTGGGTCGACAGGCCAATGGTCACAGACCTAGAGGCCAAACTTTCAATTCACAAGGCCGGTAGTGAAGCAGAACAGTTTTAAAAAAAGGTGTATTTTTTGGTGTAATTTTTGATTTTGTTTTTAAGACAATTTTGATAAACATGAAATTTAATGATGACTAGAAATATAAAACATTTTGATCCACGTGAGAATGAAGAATAGAAAATAGATGCCACATGAAAAAGAATACAACAAGAAGATATAAGATGAAGAATCAATAATATGTTTTGATTGATCTTTTGTAATATTTATTTTCTTTCCCTAGGATAGAACCATGATATTAAGGCTATTTATTATTTTGCTTGTTGTTTTGAATGTTGCTTTGCTTGTCACATTATAATATAATTTACAATATAAGTTGATAACATGCCATATAGAATAGAGAGTGGCGCTCATTAAAAATTGTTCATGCATATTAACATAAAACCTTGACTTTTAAAATATTGAGTGGGAGAAGGTTTTCAAAGAGAGGACTAAGGCCTCTATCGTTGGTTCATAGGTCGCATATGGTGGTTCCGACCCCTAGGAAGGGATTTAATTATGTACCAAGTTGGATCTTCAAAGGGATAATTTATTTTAGCATGATTTATTGTTGTACACCCCTAGGTGGCGATTATAAATCATTGATAATATAGTTGAAATGATGGTTATTCACTCAAGATTCTCAAGATTAATTTTGTTATTAACCTTTTCTAGGAGCTCTATTAATGAAATTAATGACCAAAGAAAAAGATTATTAGTATATACTAGATCAGACGAGTCTTGGGTGGCATGTATTAATTGGAAGAGACCCGTGTTCCTAATTGAATTTGACAAGACTCCCCTAAACGGCTTGTTGGATTATGAGTTGGGGATTATCGTTGTAACTTTGTGATTTTTTCTAGGTTTTGACACATAAACACAATTGTATGTTTACTTGTTTGTGTTATCTTACTAAATTAATATGGAATGTTTGCTTTTGTTTTTGGTATATGAATCTTTATTGTAGATTAAAATGTCTAAAAATGCTTTATCATCGATACTTAATTAGAACTAATTAACTAGCGAGAATTACAATAATTGAAAACGAAACATGAATAACGTCCTATCATTTGAGAAACTAAAATTTCTGTTGATAACATCGTGTCCTCCCGAACCTACTAGAGAATCCACCAATGAGCAAATTGAAGCGCATGATCATTGGAAAGATGCTAATGATTACGTCCATTCTTACGTTATGGCTAGCATGAATAATCTGTTGCAGGCTCAACATGAGGATTATGAGACTACTAAGTAGATCTTGGATAATTTGAAAGACATGTTTGGAGGCCAAGCCCTAACGAAATGGCAAGGGGCTCTTCAAAAACTCTTAAATTGCAAAGAAATACTAGGGACTCCTATGAAGGAGCATATGATATTAGTCATGGTTTACCTCATTGAGGCTCTAACCCATGGAGCTGACATTGATGCTAAGTCATAGATGACTATGGTCTTTCAGACTCTATCTAAGGAGTTCATCCCCTTTAGAACTTCATATAATTTAAGCAATAGACAGGATGTGACCTTGATAGAGCTAATGAAGCAATTAAGAGTTTGAAAATTTGATCAGAGAAACTCCTACTGATGGTGAGGCTAACTTTGCGGTTGCGTTTGGTTCCAATCCTAACCTTGGGAATGGAAAGAAGCAAACGACTAAGAACAGAAAATCTCCTATCCTAACAAAAGGCAAGGAAAAGAAGAAGAAAAAGAATTACCTAAAGAAGCTCAAATGCTTTTTTTGCATGAGAGTTGGGCACATAAAGAAGAATTGTAAGGACTTCCTTTCTTAAGGAGGTAAGTGTGAACTTTTGGTTATTGAAACTTGTTTAGTTGAGGAATCAAGTAACACTTGTGTCATAGATTCTAGACCAACTAATCATGTTTGTCTTTCTCTATAGGGGTTCAAGGAACAAGAAGTCTGCTGCATGAGGATTTCATGTTATAGATAGGCTATGGATCCTTGGTGTCGGTTGAAGCAGTAGAAGACGTCCATCTTTATTTTGATAATTATAGGATTTTAGTTTTGAAAAATTGTTTTTATGTTCCTAAACTTAAAAGGAATTAATATCTATAGCTTATTTATTTAAAGACTCTTATTCAATATATTGTGATAATAAAGTAGTGATTCACAAAAACAAATCTTTTATCTATGATGGATAGATGCAAAACAATCTATATTTTATCAAACCTAAGATAGACTCATTGTTGAACACCGAG
The DNA here is from genome assembly GCA_946598075.1 of Artocarpus hirsutus. NCBI lineage: Eukaryota > Viridiplantae > Streptophyta > Magnoliopsida > Rosales > Moraceae > Artocarpus > Artocarpus hirsutus. The sequence continues at coordinate 18,634 of CAMOHE010044891.1, forward strand.
GTTAATGATAACTCTAAAAGACTTAAAACTTTTAACTTTAATAAGACTTATCTTTGGTATTTGCGATTAGGTCATATTAGCCTGAATAGGATTCAAAGGTAGGTAGGCGATGGACTTTTAAGTCACTTAGAGGTAGAATCTATACCATAATATGAATCTTAATTGGAAGGCAACGTGACCAAAAGACCATTTGGGTCTAAGGGCAATAGGGTCGAAGGGATTCTAGAACTTATGCATAGTGATGTTTGTGATCCCATAAACATCAGACACGTGGAGGATATGAGTACTTCATCATTTTTATTGACGATTACTCAAGATATGAGTATATGGACCTAATGCATCATAAAAGCGAAACTTTTAACAAGTTTAGAGAGTTTCAGGCTGAAGCGTAAAAGCAATTAGGTAAACACATAAAGGCACCTCGATTAGATCAAGGTGGAGAATACCTCTTCAATCAGTTCTTGGGACACTTATTAGAGAATAGGATTTTATCCCATTTGATTGCATCAAGCACTCCGTGGTAGAATAGAGTAGCTAAGAGAAGAAATAGGACTTTATTGGACATGGTTAGGTCCATGATGAGTTATTTGACATTAACTTTATCCTTTTAGGGATATACACTACAAACTATATGTTATCTTTTGAACAATGTGCCTTCAAAGTCGATTCTTGAAACTCTTCATGAGTTATGGACAGGTAGAAAGACATTCTTAAACCATATCTGCATATAGGGATGTCTAACTCATGTCCTACATATGGAAGCAAACAAGTTGAAAGCATGTTCGAAGTTTGCGTGTTTACAGGACATCTAAAAGGGACTAAAGTAGGCTATTTTTATAACCTAAAAGAAAATAAAGTCATGGTTTCAATGAATGCAACATTCCTTAAGGAAAGTTACGTGAACGACTTTAAGCCTCACAGTAAAGTGGTACTCGAGGAATTAACGAGCAATTCGATCACTCCGGGGGTTCCAGTTGCAACCAATCTAATCAATGTAGAAAAACAGTCCAAACAACAACATAGGGAGCTTTGGGGTAGTGGGACGATTGGATGTTAACTTGAGAGGTATATGTTTAATGATGAAGCCTACTTGGCTAAACCGGTTGAACATGACAAAGATCCTTATAACTACATAGAGGCTATGGAGGATGTTGATTCAAAGCTCTAGACAGAAGCTGTGAACACTAAGATGAAGACTATGGAGATTAATCAAGTCTTGGAACTCATGGATCTTTTTGAAAGGGTAAAACCCATAGTGTGTAAATAGATCTATAAGAGAAAAATAGGAGCAGATGAGAAAATTGAAACCTATAAGGCTAGACTGATAGCAAAGGGATACGAGCAAAAGAAAGGAATCGATTACAAGGAAACCATTTCACCTGTTACCATGCTTAAGTCTATCTATATTCTCTTGTCCATAGCTGCCACTCTCAATTACAAGATTTGGCGGATGGATTTCAAGATGGCCTTTTTGAATGGCTATCTTAATGAGTCTATATATGGTGCAACTAGATGGGTTTAAGGCTAAGGGTCAAGAGAATAAGGTCTGTAAGTTGCTAAATTCAATTTATGGACTTAAGCAGGCTTCCCGTTCTTGGAACATGAGATTTGATCAAGTGATTAAAATTATGGGTTCAAACAAAACGTGGACGAACCATGTGTTTACAAACACATTAAGGATGGGAAGGTGGTTTTCTAGTGCTCTATGTAGATGACATTTTGCTCATTGACAATGACAATAGGGCATTTTCATCAATCAAATAATGGTTGACCAGGCAGTTGCCTGAAGGACTTGGATGAAGGTAATAATGTTCCAGGTATCCAGATCTTTCAAGATAGGAAGAACAAAATGATAGCTTCATCCCAAGCTATATACATAAATAAAATTCCCAAGAAGTATGCAATGAAGAATTCCAAGAAAGATGGACAACCATCTTGGTCTGGAATTACTCTTTCTAAGAAAGACTCTACAAAGTTTGATGAAGAAAGAGAATACATGAAAAAAGTGATGAAGAAAGAGAATACATGAAAAAAGTGTCTTATGCTTTGGCAGTGGGTAGTCTCATGTATGCTATGCTTTGCACACGATTGGACATTTGTTATGCGATCGGCATAGTAAGTCAATTTTAGTCGAATCATTGACCAAACTCTGAAAAGGACTAGACATTATATACTAGTATATTCATGTATGGATCTAACTCCTCTTGGATACACTAATTTGGATTTTCAATCTTATTTGGATTCAAGAAGATCGACTTCTAGTTTTGTGTTTACTCTGAGTAAAGGCGCAATTGTTTGGAGAAGTGTCAAGCAAGATTGCATTTTGGATTTAACGATGGAGGCTGAGAATGTGGTAGCTAGTGATGCTTCAAAAGAAGCAGTATGGCTCTGCAAGTTTCTTAAGGATCTTGACATAGTTCTTAGTATGTATAAGGCAGAATCGCTGTATTGTGATAACATTGTAGCGATAGCTAATGCTAAGAAACCAAGATTTCACAAAAAGAGTAAGTATATTCATCGGAAGTATCATGTGATAAAGGATTTGTTGAGGTTGGGCATGTTATAGTATGTAAAATCATGTCTGACGACAATTTAGCTGATCCTTTCATAAAGATACTAACTACAAGAGTTTTCAAAAAGCATGTAAAGACTATAGGAATGCGACATATGTCATATTTATTAACTTAGTGCAAGCGGGAGATTGTTAGACATAGCGCCTTAAGGAGTAAATTGTTATAATATATTTTTGGAGACATTTTATTAATGAAGAGTTTATTTATTTATTCATACACCAAATGTTGTTCTCTTTATCTTCATTTCTATTAAATGGATGATAAGTAAACAAAATTTTGACTCTATCTATCTCAACCTTTAGGAATCATGCATATGATGGACAAATTATGTGGAAGACATGAATCTTAAAGTTGATGGTCTAAATAATAAGATCTGCAATCGAGAAAATAAAGTTGGGCACTTTGTTCATATTAAGATTGTTATGTTGTCTATATCACTAATAGAAAATGGATTGTCTTGATCATCGGAGTGGGATTTTGTGAGTAGAAACATTGGTGCATTGTCATAGGTGACGATGTATTGGATCGGAACAAAAAGTTGAATTGATTTGGTTAATAATTTCATTTGTTCAAATCAATTCACTTTAGACAATCATATGTGTTGTATCTTAATTCTAAAATAACTAATGGGCCTACATTCTTAACTTATGTCTTTTGATGTGCCAAAGGTATACATCCTGATTTAATGATGGTATGCATACCGGTATGCTGGAGACATGACTCTTGATTCACGTAAACTCATTATTCATAGATATGCAATCCATAGCTGTTTGTAGAGTTAATGATATTCTCTTATGTGTATTATCCTATAATTAAAAGACTAGAGCGCTCAACCATTTGGATATATAGGTGTAACTGAATGGTATACTATCGATGGATGGTAAGTATTCCAAGGGTGAGATAACGTAAGATAAAAATAATCGAGAAGGTAAAGTAGAATTTATTCTTTAATCGATTATGAATATCCTATAGGGATTTGATACATTATGATATTTTATGGACGGTTAGCTTGTTGGAGCTTTGTAATTTTTTATAGTTTGAGAGTACAGGTCTAACCTTTAAGTGGAATAGCATTAGAGTTGATAATTATAAAATATGTATCTAGGATATTGTATTTTATAGCTATAGGAGCTTGATCTATACATATCCAACGGGTCCCCTTTACTAGCTCATAATAAATCCTATAACGATATGGCATGTTTTTCTTACATATTGGTGACCTATGTCAATTGTTAGATTGGCTAAAATTTTAATTGAATTTAATAATTCATGTTAGTTTATCGGTTGAATTGATTTTGTAAATTATTTCAAGATAAATATGTTGAATTATTTGGATAATATTTTATTTGTATGAGTTTATCTGTATATGACTATTTTAATCAGATATCTTTTCTATTGGGTTATTTGAATTAAAATTAAAGCTTTATAAAGATCCCTAGGTCAAATAAGATAGAATTTATCCAATTGGTTGAGATTGGGCCAATCAGATCAATTTGAGGAGCTCAAATTTGGTTCGAAGTCTAGGATTGGGACCACGAGGTCGACCACGATACACATGGTGTGGTCAACTAGGGCAATTAGGATCAAATACACATTTAACATGTTTTTAATCTGAAATTGATCCAAACTGAAAATTTGAGGCCTAATCTGTTAAGGTTTAACCCCAAATTCGACCACTAAAAATAAGGGATGAGTTTCCTTTGTTACTTGGATCACTTGGGAAGCATAGAGTGAGTACTCTAATGAAAGAAACTCTAAAACTCCCTAAAAGCTATTGTTCAGCATCAAGAATCTTAGTTCTAAGTATTCTCAAGTTGTTGGATGGAGAGTTGTTGGAGGAAAAGTTGTACGATGTATGATCACCCATATTTTGATTGTGGATAGAGAATAGCAAAGAAGACCAATTGGTTGAGGCTTTTCTAGAACGTTCTTCTCTTCACAGGTTGATGTTGCTTTCGATATATAAAAGTGATTAGTAAGATCTATCATTAATTTATGTATTTAGCATGTCAAACTTGTGTTTTAAAAAATACTCTGATTTTAAAATTTTGCTGCATATCGTTTTCTAGTAGTTTTTATGCTATTTAACATAATGTTTGCAATCCAAACATATGTTGAAAAAAAATGAATAATTATGAAGTTTCATCAAAAACTAAGAATAAAATTGTTATGACATTTTGATTCAAATCACTCATGCAGGCAGCAACATTTCAAATTTATTGATTAAAACAATTAAAGAGTAGAAATATAAAGCAAAAATTAAATTTGCAACAACTATGGATAATGTGGTGTTTGGCTCCATGATGCTTTCTCCATAACTCATTTAACGAATTTTGGGTCAGTATCTCCTAGCCTAGTTAGCCTAAGGTATTAGGTGTTGAAGTACCCCTTAGAACTAACTTACTCGAGTTAAAGAGGCTACAAAGCCAAACTTATCCAATTTTATTCATTAATTTAGAACATTACACTTTATTTATTTACACTTTCTTTTTATTTATTTTTTATTTAAACTTTGATTTATCATTTAAGTTGTTGGTTAGTTTTGAAAATGTTATTGCCCTTAATTGTTCATTTTACAAGATAACAAAACTCAAATATTCATAGCCTTGACTTAACCCCACAATTAAGCATTATAATGCATGCATAAAAAGCATGGCTTATAAACACTTTGAAAAATAAACACATAAAACCAAAGTTTTGAAAGTCTATAAAGTTAGATAATTCAAAGAATAGAAAAATGATATTACACTAATATGAGATTTAGAAATCAAAACAAAACAATTACACATTAATTACTAAGAAACTAATATTTACATACATTATAAAACATTCTTATACAATTTTAAAATAACTTACTAACAAAGCCTAACAAAAACGAAAAATTTGAAGCAAAAATTGAAAAATTTTGACACAATTTTACACAACAATTAAGTATATTAGTGAAGCATAATAGTGAAGCACAACCCTCTCTCCTAATCTAAATTGTACGTTGTCCCTAATGTATAGAAAGATAGTGAAAAGCTGAAGAATATTACCTAAATCAATACAGCTGCAGAGATGATCTACAACAAACTTAATAAACCAAACCAAGTAAACTAAAATAAACACACAACATTATATTACAAACTAGGTCTTTTAAAGTCAAATTCCCAAGACTTTATTATTTATGTTCAAAAATTAAATTCATTTTTATCCTCAATTCTCCAAAATGAATTTTAAGAAGCTACAAATACAACGTACTTGCTAATCACAATTGACCATATCTTCCTCAATCTTAGCCATTTAAAATGAATTATTTTTTATTTTTACTCTTAACTTTTGAATTTTTTTATTTTTATTTTTATTTTTTTTAATGAAAATTTTCATAAAATTATGTAGACAACCAAAAAAAGAAAAAAAAGAACAAAAATAAATATTTACAAAAAGAGAGAAATAGAAAACTACTTAGGTTTGGTAAACCGAAGCCACAAGAGTGACTTCTTCAGGCTCAGTTATCTATTCTATGTAGCTTTTCACTCTTTGGCCATTTACTTTGAGTATCCTTCCATCGGAAGGGTCTTTGATTTCAACAACACCATTTGAGAAAACCTTTTTCAAAACATATGGACCAGTGCATCATGATTTCAACTTACTAGGATGAAGGTGAAGATAGGGATCATAAAGATGAACCTATTGATTTGGCTCAAAGTTCTTCCTCAGGATCTACTTGTCATGAAATGTTTTCATTTTTGCTTTGTAAATCCATGAATTCTCATAAGCATCATTCCTTAATTCCTCAATTTAAGAGAGTTGAAGTTTCCATTCAATACGTGAAGCATTAAGATCAAAGTTAAGAGCTTTAATAGCCCAATAAGCTTTATGTTCAAGTTCTATAGGTAAATGACAGGCTTTTCCAAAGACGAGCTTATCGGGAGACATTCCTAAAGGAGCTTTATAAGCTGTACCGTATGCCCAGAGTGTGTCTTGAAGATGTGGAGACCAAATTTTTATTATGTCGCTTAAAAATGTTTGTCTTTAAACACGAATGTATACAGTATAGAAAAGTTATCATATCCATAGGGAGGTAAGCTTGTGAAGGATTGACAATTTAACAGTTGAAAAGGCAAGGGTGATTTTATCGAGATTTTAAAGAAAAATATATTTTAACAAATTTAAATAAGATTTTAAAACATAAAATTAAAACAGCAAAGCTTTGAGAATCCTTTATAGGTTTTGTAACTGATATAAAATTTTAACTCTAAATAAATAATTATCCAAAGCATTTAATTTATTATATCTTTTCCTATTAATAACAAACACTTTTACTAATTTTATGAGTCAACCAAAGTGACAATATAGCAAGTTATAATACAGTAAGGATTTTCTTATAAATATTAGGAAAATAATCATCTCTCACTAATGGTTTAATGTATTAACTATAAAAATTATAACTGTTGTCACTATAATTATAATTAACATAATTATAAGATAGAAAAAATAATAACCAATCAAAATTATTATATTTAAATGGAATAAATTTTTACGTTCATTTTATCAGCACTTTGTCTTATGAAATATTTGAAATTGATAATATAACAAGTCATACTATAGTAAAAGACATTCTATAAAATTAAGCATTATTTTATTATTATTATTATTAATTATTCAGCACAATTAAATTATGTAAAGAAAGCATGACTGAATTTTTATAAAAATGGGCAGCATAATAATGTCAACAATAATTATTAAAAACATAGAGAATATAATTTATTCCATAAAAAATATAAACATTACAACACATATATAGAGTTAAAATCTATACTAGATTACTATATATATAAGATCATTTCTCTACCTCACTAAATTCTTTGCACTAATTTAGTCATTATTTTATTATTTTTAATAGGGTCAGAGAAGTGCCTTAATAGCATCTCCTCTTAAAAGGGGAGACTACTAAGCTAAAAGCTTTCTAGGAAAATAAACAGGAAAGGGGAAGGGTGCTGAGAATAGAGGTGCACCTCTGTATTTATAATGATAAAAAATCACTATTTATTATTTTTTAATAATTTTTTTTTTTTTTACTATAGTTTTGTTGAAAAAATCAGATCAAATTGAAGTATTTAAACATTTATTTCTCTTTTTCTTCACATGAGATTCCCTTCTAGAGAATGCAAATCTGGGCTTCGAATCCTCTAAGCGTGGCGGCGGCACGCTTCAAAACAACTTGATCTTGGGCGATAACTATATGATTGGATGGCTGAGAGTTGTAGAGAAAAATGGGACCAGTGGGATTGTGAATTGAGCAATTGGGGACCATTGGATAAGTCCAAGTAATCACATCTAATGTCTGAGGAAATAACAGCATGTGGAGATAGCCTCATAGGATTTGACGCATTCTAAGATTCCTCTCTACAGCCGTTGTTAATACGTGTCTTGCACGCACCAATCAAGTACTGACATGTGGCTTCCACTAGGGAAAAATTCAAATCTTTTCACTTATTAATATATTTGTTGTTTGATTTTACCGGTTTTGTTGTCATTTTGCTCCATCTTTTGGGCAGATTTCAAATATAAAGATAGAAAGTTGAAACAAAATTAATTGTTTTACAAATATAATATTTACAAGAACATTAATAATATTTATTTTACATTAAAAATAAAAAAAATAATTACAAATTTATTAAATTTTAGCCTCTTTTAGTTTGACACAGATATAAGTTTTAAGACTTGAAAATATTTTTAGAAATTACTAAAAATATAATAGAACATGTTTACAAACTTAAAACACACAACAAACATATTAAGACTCAAAATAAAATAGCCACTTATTTTTTTTATAGTTTTAATTATTTATAAACTTAACTAATATTTTTACCTTTGAAACTAACTCTAAAAATTACCAAAAATATTATTAAATATAAAAACACACTAAACAAATATTTTTAAATATATTTACATACTAAGGCACAAAAATATTTATTAACACAAAAATGCTATTAATGAAAGAATTTAATGAAAAATTTTAATACAAAATGATGATATTTAGTCTTAAAAAATATGTATTTTTACAGTCTTATCAATGAACACTGCCATTGCGTAATGCGGTTGGAGAAGCTGGCAAGTAGGACGCGTGGCAGAGCTTGCTTCTTTGGAGCACACGGGTGCATGGGAGAAGCGTGTATTGCATCGCATGGGATGGCATGCAACTGAGGTAGTGCGCTTGCCAAGAGGACGCATGGCGTGCTCGCGTTGGACAGAGAGTTGTTACATCTAACGTCTCATGCACGTGTGTCAGGGTTATCCATGCGCTAATCTAGTAGGTTGTTGAAGTTAATCTGATAGCCCAAATCATGACTTTTCTTGGGCAAGTCTCTTCAGGTATGGGTTTTGTTTTGGTCAAGATTAAATTTGAATTTTATATAATTTTGTTCTAAATTGACAATTAAGCCCCCTGTCACTAATATACCTACATAGATGAGGAAAAAATAAAATAACTAAATAGGATAATAATAACAACAACAACAACAACAATGAGATTTATTTAAAATAAAACAAAGAAAAATAAAATCAAATAAACAAAAAATATAAAAAGTATAAAATAAACAAAATTAAATAAAATTAAATAAAAATATTAAGAATATATAAAAAAATATGTGCATTAAAGGACTTGAATAACACTATTTTCATAGAGTTATTAGCCTTCAAGTTTCTCGAAGTTCATTAAGTCTATATGAGCCTTCATTTCTGTCCTCATCAAACAACCATTGCGATTCGCACTGGATCAGCATGATCACCTTCACTCAAGGTTCCAACGCCCTTATGAGCTTCACCATTGACATGTTCAGAACAGATTGGGGATGGCGAGGGTAGATTGGGGACAATGAGAATGGATCAAGACGAGAATGAAGGAGATGAAGACAAGCACGTGGTTGTCTATTTGATAACAACTCTGTCTTTGTCACAAGCTCAACGCGGTGGCTAAGGCGAGGAATTCAATTAGGAAGACAAGTGGGGAGAGAAAGAGGAGCATACAAAGGAAAGAGAAAATGCAGAGAAAGAAATAGAAGAGAAAGGGGGAAGAAAGAGAGAAAGAAAAAAAAATTTTGCTTTTGGGGCATTTTTGGGTTTTAAGTTGCTTTGAAATGCTAATTTGTATAAAAGTGTCATTTATTTTACTTTTCCAAAACATCTCACATAATTTACTAATCAACTAATAAAATTTACTATATATAATAAATAACCAATTTAAATTGTAGTGATCATTTAAACTAGATCAAACTAAACTGAACTAGTTAACCAAACGTGTCAAAAGTTTATGCCAGCTTACCTTCATTAGTATGACATACTTATGAAAGGATATTCAAGCATATTACACTATTTAAGATGCAGTGTACAAGGTTTTTGTTCTTTTTCTTTTTCTTTTCTTTTCTTTTCTTTTCTTTTCTTTTACTATTTGTTCTTTTGGTTGAAATAATTAGTATAAACGTTGGACCATTATCTGATAAAAACAAAAGAAAGGAAAGAAAATAAATACATTCCAACAAAAGGCAGCATCATGACTCATTAGTGGTAATGGATTTCCTTTATGGTTGAAGTGACACAACATACTATGCCAAAAACATGTTCAATCAACTTTCCCACTAACCCAGCTGTTGTTCACACTTGATCAACGCCTGATGCTGACGAGGAAATATGACAACATTAGTGATGCAAAGGCAAATCAAAATCAATCGTGATTCATGAATCATGAGTACCTATCGAAAATGGTTTCTACAACATCTCCACTCTTGTGGCATATAGGATCAACTTTCTAGGATTACGTTTTATAAATTAGTTAAAACCAATTATTTATTAAAAAATAGTATAAAATTTTCATTTATTATAATAAAAACAAAAAATTATTACAATAAAAAATTTTCATATGCTATAATATTTTGAACCAAAAAACTAGTTCTAACCAACTTTACTAAACAATCTAGTAATTTAGGTTCAAATTATTGATGAAGTTTTTTTAACACTACAAAGTAAAATATATATATATATATATAACAGAGATGTTTATTAAATATATAAATATTATAATTTTCTAATATACCATTTTAGACCATCGTACTACCGTTTAAGATGATGGTGCTAAATTCTTAAATATTCTCACCAAATCATTATTTATCTTTATTACCTTTTTATCTTGCAATAAAATTACATTAGAAAATCATTAAAAATACACCTTCATACGTACTCCATATTATATACAAATAGAAAAAGTATTAAAAAAATACCCCATATTAATTTTAATTAGGAGTGGTAGTCTAAAGAAATAAAAAAAAAAAAAAACATGCCCCACATCTTGGAGACATTTTTATCAAATCTTTTTGGAGTAAAAATGTAATAAGTTTTTGGAGACATTTTTATCAATAAAGAATTTATTTATTATTTGTATATCAAATCGTGTCATCTTTACGTTCATATTTGTTGAATGTATGTTAAGCAATCTATAGTCTAAGACTGTTGGTCTAAATCTTTAAGAATTGGGCATATGATGGACAGATTATAAGAAGACACAATTCTTAAAGTGACAGTCTAAATCATTAGATCCACAATCGAGGGAATAATGTTAGGCGCTTTATTCATGTAAAGATTGTTATGTTGTCTATATCCCTATTAGAAGATGGTTTGTCTTGATCATCGAATGTGGACTCCATGAATAGAAACGTTAGCACGTTGTCATAGGTGACGATGTGTTGGATTGGGACATGAAGGGAGTTGATTTGAATTAATAATTCTGTCTCGGCAAATCAATTCACTTTAGATAATCATTTGTATTATATCTTAATCTTGAGATGAATAGTGGACCCGTTGTCTTGACTTGTGTTTTTTGATGTACCAAACGGTAACACCTACATTTTAATAGTGGTATACATGCCGGTACATTAGAGCATGACTCTTGATAGCGTAGACCTATTATTCATATATATAGAATCCATAGCTCCTCTTTAAGAATAGTGATATCCTCTTATATGTGTTATCTTGTAATTGGTAAATTGAAATGCTCAACTATTTAGATACATAGGTGTAATCGAATGGTATACCGTCTTTAGATGGTAAGTTTTCCAATGGTGAGATACTGGAACGTAAGATGAAAATAATTGGGAAGGTAAGACAGAACTTGTCCTTAAGCCAATAATGGATAATCCTATAGGGATACGATACACTATGATATGTTATGGAGACTTGATTATTAAATTCACTTTTATCAAATTTTAGCCAATTTAATAATTAATACAATTCATCAATATGTAGGAAAAACACGTTGGATCATTACAAGAATTATTATAAGCTAGTAAAAGGGACTCAATGGATATATATAGATCAAGCTCCTATAAATATAAAATAACATATCCTAGATATATATTTTATAATTATCAACTTTAACGCTACTCCACTAAAAGCTTAGAGCTATATTCTCAAACTAGATAAAATTTCAAAGCTCAAATAAGTTAATCGTCCATGACATATCATAATGTCTAACATCCCCATAGGATATTCATAATTGGCTTGAGGATAAATTTTGTTTTACCTTCCCGATTCCTTTTATCTTATGTTCCATTATCTCACCATTAGAATACTTAATATTTATAAATAGTATACCATTCGGCTACACCTATGTATCTAAATAGTTGAGTGCTCTACTCTTCCAATTATATGATAATGCCTATAAGAGAATATCATTAACTCTACAAAATGAGCTATGTATTTCATATCTATGAATAACAAGTCTACGCCAATCAAGAGTCGTGTCTTTAACATACCAGTATGCGTACCATCATCAACTTAGGATGTCACACTTTGGTATCATCAAAAGACACAAGTCAAGAATACTGACCCATTATTCATTTCAGGATTAAGATATAACATATATGATTGTCTAAAGTGAATTGATTTAAACAAATGGAATTAGTAATCAAATCAATTCAACTTTTTGTCCCGATCCAATATGTCGTCACCTATGACAATATACCAATATTTTTACTCTCGGAGTCCTACTCTGATGACCAAGACAAGTCATCTCCCATTAGGGATGTAGATAACATAATAATTTTAACATAAATAAAGCGTCCAACTTTATTCCTTTGATTTCGGATCCTATCATTTCGACTATTACCTTTAAGATTCATGTTTTCCACATAATCTGTTTATCATATACATTATTTTAAAGGTTTAGAGTGACAGTCTTAGACTTTTTTTTGCTTATCATACATTCAACATAAATGAACATAAAGATGACAACATTTAGTATATGAATAATAAATAAACTCTTTATTGATTAAATGTTGTCAAAAACTTATTACATCATTTAGTTATTAGGGCACTATGTCTAACACATGGTGCTATCAACACGGTTGAATACCTGAAGTATGGGTAGTAGTAGTAGTACGAATACGCCACAAGCTGGGAGCACTGACTGCTTACTTGGCTTTTGAGCATCCTGTTCTCGTTGCTCAGCTCCTCAAGATGCCTGTCTCACTCTTGAGACCGAGCGGCTTGTTCCTGCAGTAGCATCTTCAAGCTTTCAACTTCTATGGCAAGATGGATCAGTCGTTCATCTCCATCAGTTGTTGCGGTGGATGTGTCCTTGTTTTGCTGTTTGTGAACATCATAGTCACTCATGTCGTCGACCATTGCTGCATGTGATGGTTGCTAGGATTGCTCAAATCGACGATCCAAGGGCCCCACGGTAGGTGTCAAACTATAGATGTGGGATCTACAATCAAATTTAAACCGATCAAAACAAGATTAACAAGTAACTTATGAACTATTGGGCTCTCAAACCACTATTATTAGATCCTAACAAACTCCACAAACAAGGTTAGAAGATCATTTATAGCATAATTAGATTAAAAGGGTAAATTATAAAGTAAGTGCTATAAAAATAATGATACCACATGCAATATTTAAAGTAGTTAACTCTTTAAATAGAGCTATATCTACTGTTTTTCTCAACTATCTAGTAAATGCAGTACAAGTACAAGAATCTAGATTGAAAAATGAAATAACTTGTTAAAAGTATTCTTTTTCGGGGTAATTTCTATAGAGTTTCTGGAATGTAACTTGGAGAATTCGGATACCCCCAAATGTTCTTTCTATCCTCTATTTATAGAGGTCTTTCTCTGAATTCATGGTGTTTAACTGGCGGAAGAGTGAGCTTCAATAATACTTGAGGTAGTGGGACACATGGCAACTCTTCATTGGCCACAAATTTTGGGTCATGATCCCACGTTCTACCATGTGAACTAATGGGTCTTCCCCTGTAACTATCAAGCCCAACTCCAATAAGTCAATTACAATGAGCTAAACATTACAATTTATAGTAGCTAACCTCTGATAGTCCTTTTGTTGAACAAATCGAGCAAAGATGTCCTTATCGAACCGAACAATCCATACCTTAGTTCAAACACATCACACCTTCTAGTCAAACAATCATGCAAATGGTCAGTCTGATTTGACATTGCTAACAAATCCAATCGAGCACTCTCATCAAGCTCGATTTGTTGGAAACGTACAATGGGCCTCCCATGTTGGGCTTTTGCTTCGTGATTTGGGTCTGATCAAATCATATCCCAATAACATAAATCTATAACTTATCTTGGTAAACCTGTGAGTTTAACCTCTAAAATAACTAAATTGTCCTCAAGAAAAAGAGGAAAAGAAAACATTTAAAAATCAAAAAGGAAAAAAAGAGAAACAAGCCTTTGAGGTCAAAGTCATTTTTTTTAATTTCCTTTAGTCTTTTTTTTTTTAATTTCTTTAGTTTTTTATTTTTATGTTTAAGGGTATGTTGGGCAATTATAGATCAATATCAAGAATTAATTTTGAAGATGTATAAATTTTTGTATTACGTATACATTTGATGAGATCAAAAGTAAAATATATAGTTTTTGAATAAACTTAAAACACAAGATAAAAAAAAGTAAATAATCCAATGAAAAATGTGTAACAATCAATTTCTGATGTAAATCTAACGACTTAAAAAAAAACTAGCAACAGTTCATTATTTTAAACCCTATAAAAAATGTACTAAAATAAATCTATTTATCAATATATATATATATAAGTGAGAACAACTTTTTTTCACATTGTTTCATGTGTCTCTTTCACATAGCTCCACATGTCTTTCTCACATCCTTTATTTTTTTTCCTTCTTTTTTGTATGGACTCTTTTTTCTTCATGCTTTACTTCTTTTCATCTTTTCATCTTTTTTCTTTTTATTTCTATTTTTTTCCTCATAAACCTATATCTATCTTTTTTTTTTCCCTTTTTTTATCAAACTAAATATGCACGTGCGTAGCACATGCTCCTAAATGGTACATATATAAAAGAGAAACTCTTTTTTGGTGCATTCTCTTTTCCTTGTTAAGTGTCAACTTCTCTTTTTTTGGTTTTTTTTCACTTTTTATTATTCATTTTTTATTTTTTTCTTTTTTTATTTTTGTTGTTTTTTACTAAAGGTTTCTATACAGTCAAATTGTCATAAATTCATAGTGTGTTTGTAAATTTTTTTTCTTAGTTTTGATCCTCTTGTTAAACAACCTTTTTTTTTTTTTTTCGAAGAAAGGGATTTTTTTAAACTTTTTCCCCTTTAACATTTCATTTTAATTTACATAGTATCACATAAACAATCATTTAAAACGAGGGACACCCATGACCCAACCAGTTATTTTTTTTTTAACCAAAAAATAAAAAGAAAGAGAGAAAGATGGATGATGATGATTGCATCAAGAGAATTGTCGGTGGACGCTGGCGTACAACGTCAAAACTTGAAAAGCAAAACAGACGACGACTTCTTGTCCCGTCTCGGCTCTCTCTATTTCTCTTCTTTTGCAGGGGCATCTGACTGAATTTGGGGTGTTTTAACTGCTTCCACGTTACTCCAATCCTACCTGTCCTCTCCTCCTTCATTTTCTCTCTAACAAAAACTGAAACTTTTTTTTTTAACATTCTTCATCCTCACACAACACAAATTCAACATCCTCTTCGGCGCCAAGAAAATATCTCTCTCTGATTCTCTTGATCTCTTTAGACGTTCACAAAATGGGCAAGATCACATCCTTCAAGCAACATTACTCTTTCGGTATTTTGTTTGATCTCCTTTCTTTTTTTTCTTCTAAAACATTTGTTTTTTGTTATTCAAATTGATTTGCAATGTTTCAAATATGAGTGCGGATGGTCGGCTTGCGGAATCAAAGAACATCATTGCGAAATATCCAGATAGAATTCCTGTATGTTTCCCAATTTTCTTCCGCGGAATTTAATTTAATATCTTTACGTTTTCATTGTTCTATAATAACAAATTCATGATTTTGTTTTTGGGTTTGTTTTTCTTGAAGATCGGAACAATAAATTGAGTATAAAGATTATGGATTATTTTCGCTTTCATTACAATCACAAATGGCCTCGTGATTCAAATTTGGTATATTTGCAGACATGTAAAAGGAATTTCTTTATTCTATTAAAAACCAACAGAATCTCTTCTTTTTATCCAACAAAATAGTAAACAATAAATAAAGAGGGAATTTCTCTTTTCCTTGAAATTTTCTGTGTTGGGTTTTGATCGTGGAGTGCAAAAACCGAAAAAGCAATTACATAACCAAACATGCCAACAAACTGGACTTTTAATAAACAAAGGAGGCATCATTTTTTTTTATTTATTTTATTTTTTTATTTTTATGCGAGGAAAAGAGCAGAGATACTTTTGACATGGTGTGATTGAAAGAACTGAAAAAAATTCAAGGAAAAAAAAAGGTCTTATAGATATGCCCACAAAAAGAAGTCTACATTGTATGGATGATTGGGTACGCCTTTATTTGCAGGTTATCATTGAGAGATACTCAAGGACAGACCTTCCTGAAATGGACAAAACGAAGTAGGTCTTGTCTTCATTTCACAACTCTGTTCCTACTTCCTTTCGCATTATGCTCGGCAGAGTGAACAAGTGGAAAGGAAAAAAATAAAAGGATTTTTTTTTTTTAAGAGAGAAATGGATTAGTCGGTTATTTGGCAGGAGAAAAAGGATCTGTAGGTTGCACTGTTTTTGGTCCATTTGAAAGTCGATAGATTTATGGAGAGAAAACTCATTACCACTTGCATGAAGAGTTAAAACGCCCTATTTATCTTGTTTTTCAAAAAGTCTTATTCATTTAAAAGCACCCATTTTCTTTTCTTCTTATTATACCAGATAAGGTATAGGGAAAGCAACTTCCTTTTTTTCCATTCATATTTTATTTCCCCATTCTCCTCTTTCTTACCAAGCAGCATGACACAGAAAATTTTATTCTGCTAACTATAATAGCCATAGTATTATGTATTACGTTCAAATGCTTACAATATACAACTTAACCGCCGATAAAGTTGCCACTCTGTGTTTCACTACAAGGAGTAACCTCTAATGTTTTTTCTTTTTTTGGTTTTCTTTATCTTCTCTTAGATATCTTGTTCCTAGAGACATGTCTGTTGGACAATTTATCCCTATCTTAAGCAGCAGGTTGCATTTGAGTCCCGGAAAGGCGCTCTTTGTGTTTGTGAAGAACACGTTACCCCAAACAGGTGAAGTTCTTATCATGCTCCACTAATAACGTCAAGAATATTAGGATTTCACTTTTGTACACCACCATTATAGGAGCATGCTACAATATATTGATTTTGCATGACCTTCATCTACAGCCAGCTGTATGGATTATGTTTACGAAACTTGCAAGGATGAAGATGGATTTCTTTACATGTGTTACGGCAGTGAGAAAACCTTTGGGTAGTCGATGGTTTTTCCATATGTAAAGACTTGTACAGTGTAATTAGACTTTTAACTGCTTTCCTCATAAACGTGCCTGCGTCTGAAAAAAGCCCGGCACTCTCGTGTTTAAAGGATATTAATTTCATTTTCTTTCTGTAAAGTTCACTCCCTTTGCGGGTCTGTATGTATCCTGTGTCAGGTGTTAACGACCAGAACATACAAGCATTATTGTTGAATGTTCAACGTCACCTCCCAAGAATGAAAAAAAATTCATTTGAGCACTTCCATGCGTGTGTATGCTTGGTGCTTTAGCACATTAATTACCTCGCGAAAATCAAGTCACTCTTTATGTTTCAAATTGTTTGTGATACAGCAACAATATAAACACCGAACAGAAACAGAAACTGGTGCAAAGACCAAACAGTTGATGGTAAGAAATATCCTTATTTTTAATGACTTTAAAATACAAACATTACTTCATTACAACACATGGACGACTCCATGGATGGTGACCTCAGCCTCTATAGTGGTAGTGTCTTTAACCAAGAAACCCGAGTTCGGGTTCCTGAAATAGGCAGTTGTGATATATCTTGACCAGCCATGTTCCTCGTTCAGGGTACTGAACCAGTGACTAGCTTTACCATAAAAATTGTTGTTATTGATTTGGTTTGGGATGGGCAATGTGAACTCCACGTATATTTTGGAGCCTTAAGGAAGGGTTGTTGAATCAGCCAAAGCCAAATAAAGAAAGAGATGAGTATTCGATCCTGCTCCTTTTCCATTAGGATACAACCTTATCTTCCTGCAGACAAATAAAGAGAGAGCGATGAAAATGCTTTATAGTTTTCCCTAAAATAGTGTCAAATGCTTCTTTGCCTTCTTTATCATCAAGAAATTTCAGAGAGAAGATAAGTGATAAATCAATGAGACTTTCTAATTTAAAAAAAGGAGTAAATATTGTAGGGATACCATTTCTGATCTCTTGCATTGAACTCCTTTGATTCGCTGCATTCCACGCCTAACTTGGAATAGTTATCAGCCTTGAAAGTGAGTGTGTTTGTGCATGATAGGATCCTGAATCATTTGGAGAGGTTCTCCTTTACCGGTGGTTCTTTCTTTGCAAACAAACACCTCTGCTCCAAGAACACAAGTATCATCCACTAGAAACCCATTAACAGCATCATTCATAGCTTTAAGAGATATGAATTGATCAAAGTCCCATTCGGGCTTCATCCCGTGAAAGCGCCGTTCCTTTATCACTGCATATACGGGAACAAAGAGTTGCAAAATAAGTGTGTGAGCTTGAGTTCGATGCTGGTTAAAAGAAATTAAGTATTAACCTTGGAAGGGAAAAATAAGATGCTGGCAATTGGTATCACACAAAACTAAGTTTGAGAATGAGTTACCCTGAAGAATCATGTAGTGGTCATCGTTTTGATCAAGCACAAATAACCTGAAAACGGCGTAAACTTCCCAACCGGTCTAGAGGGGATTCATTCCCGCCATCGCCAAGTAGAGAGAGAGGTGTTCTTTCACATTTCTTCCCTTGTTTCCACTTGGATAGATAACCAAGTTCCTGAGAGCAGAGAATGAGACAGGTAAGACCTGACATGAAAGGATAACACATGAAATATGATACATGTACTGGCAAGAAAATGTACCATTTGTAGCTTCCAGTCTCAAATTGCCTTGATTCGCATCTCTCTATTGAATTCTTCATTAGCAACGAAAATGAATTTATTTTGACTGTTTAATGAGTTGGTGGTACGTCTGAGATTGACCTTGAAACGCCTGCAATCGAAGAAGAACGATAACAGCAAGTGTTTTCACATTATCGTTTAGTTTCTGAGTGTCCATTTATGCTTTGCATATTGCATTTGAAAAGCACACTCAAACCTACAATGTACCTTCCGGATCGTTGAAGACAAGACTGGTCATGGCAAAAGAATCCACAGCAGTTGCATGGAATGCTCAGTACGAGGTTGGAACAATATCTGAAGTTCTCTGCTTTTCAAGTGGAAATTGTGATCCTTCGATTCAAAAGGATTGCATTTTTGCTCATCAATTTTTTGCTTGAGGGTGTTGCATATTCTTTTGTTGTCCATGTAATCATTTATGTGCACAGAGGCTAAAAAGTGATATGCTTTAAGTCTAAGCTTTTTGTTCAAATAGAGGAAGCATTCTTTCTCGTACAAAAGAACTACCCACACAATTGCATATCCTTTAACCTATCTTAAGACAATGCCGACTAGGGATGCTAGATGGTTATGCTTAGGTGATAGGTAGGGGCATAATTTTCTATATACCCCTAAGAAGAAAAAAAATACAAGTTAACTAACAGAGATAAAGCGAAGAGCTGTACAAGTCCACCTCCAAGAGACGAAAGGAAATTGTCACAATAAAGCTCCCAAATCTGACGAAATAAACCAAAGCGAACATCCACAAACCTCCCTGGGAATGAGAAACCCAAAAAGAAGCCAAGAATTTGACAATCTCAAAGGAACGCTTTTTAGTTTTTCCTTACAAAAATAATGCAACACTTATTCCTTCCTAACAATAACATCCAAACCAAAACGTCAATGTTACATAGAAAATTTTCTTTCTTGGATTGCAGCTCACAAAAGAAAATCCAATGACAAAATATCAATATTCTTCTTCCACGAATTGCCCACCGAATTCATTCGTACCTTCATTACACGTTAATCCATCACTTCAAAACCAACAAATTCACGTAAAAAAAAAAAAAGAAAAGAAAAGAAAAAGAAAAAGAAAAAGAAAAAGAAAAGAAGCCAACAAAACACTGATGAATAACATGAACCATTAAATTCCATGCATTCTTACAAACACAGCGAGAGGGAAAAATCAACAAATAAAGAGGCAGCCTTTTTCTGGATAATATTAAAAACAATGCACCAATAAGTGAGTTGTTCCAACATGGAGTGACCCCATAAGATCCTAATCCGTAAGTCTGTAGCTTCTTGGTTTCTTCCAGACAACTGATGAGAGTAGTTTTCTTTACAAACACAACCTCAAGCCAGGATGATAAATTAAGATAAACTGATAAACATTCACTAACAATAATGTGTGAAAAGAAAACTTTTAAGTCAAAATCAACAATAAGCTTTTCAACAAGAAGAGGTAGGTGCTTCAGAAGAGACCACCCATTTTCGAAATTGATATACTAAAGCATGTATACTCATCAAAAGCACTATGATGATCATGAGGCCTCTGATCTTGGCCTTGTGTAACCAAGACTGATTAGCTTTTGCACCAACATCTTCTCAGCCTCTGCCTAAAAATCCAAAAAAGAATCCAAGCAAAAAAAAAAAAAAAAAAAAGATAAATGAGGAAGAAGATTTTTATTTTTATTATTATTATTATTATTTTGACTAAATAATCTTTGATAGAACCTATTAATAAAAAAGGGCTGAAGTGGTACAAAAGTTATAGTTCGAAAGGCATAATTTAAATCAACTCGGTAAAAAATGACACAATATTATCACAAAAACAAAACCAAAAAAATGAAACCTATTAAAGAAAGAAAAAAATTATTGTACAGATTCGCAATTGAACATTGATGAAGATGAGAAAAAGAAATTGGACCTCAAGCAGAGGAGAGTTCTTGGGGATATTGGAATCCAGAATTACATGGAGACCACTTTTTAACACTGCCATTAAAACATATAAAGTAACTTGATAAGGTCATCGTCAATTTTAGGTGATGATGATGATTATAATGATGATAAGATTAAAAAAAAGAATTAAAAAAAAAGATAAAAATACCTAATCATCGAGCAATGCCTGATGCTGTATTATCGGATGCCCCACCAAGCACACAAGTCACACTTACTCCATTATTGCTCTGCATTATTTCCAAATTTCCAATCCATCAAATGTCTTACATTTATAATTAAAAACAATACTCAATCATGGTTTAGGGTTTTAGAATTAAAAAAATCTAAAATTTCGGGTTAGGGTTTAATTTTTTAGAAAAAATATATTAATCAGGGTTTAGGTTTAGAGTAAAATAATCAAATTATGGGGAAAATAGTTCCAATTGATCAAATTCGTTCCAAATTTTTAGCAGAGTTGCAACCAATCCAAGCATATATATGGAGAAAAAGATTTTTTTTTTTTTTTTTTTTTACTTTCCTTATTGTCATCAAGTAATTAAAGACAAAAAAAATTAATTTTTGTAAAAATACGAGAATATAGAAGGAAATGACATTTTTAAGTTTTTTTTTTTCAAATAAATGACCATGTTTTTTTTCTAAATTAGGCAAGTAGCTTATCTTTATTAATTATAAATTCAAATGATAGAAATAACCTTCATCAAGTATTAATCAGCTATAGTTTATCAGTAGTTTCTCAGTAAAAAACTCGATCTTATCAACGATAAACCCAACTACACAAGTAATAAATCCGAGTTTGTTAGTGATAAAAGACCTAGTTTATTAATGATAAAACTTAATGCATCATTGATAAACCCTAAAATACATCAATAATAAGAACAAAACCTAAGAAAAGAAACCCAAATCCCTCACATTCGCACTTTTCTCTCTCTCCCTCCTTGTTGCCCACTGTCGGAGGCCATCGCCATGTCTGGCATCACTTCCTCATGAATCTGAAACGTCATGGAAGCATCGATGGCGTTGCTTCCACGCAAGGCCAGTCGAAGAGGGTATGGCCATTATTGTCGTTGTTAGAGAAGAAGTCATCGTATTGGGTTCACACCATTGCCAGATCTCGAACGCAAGCTTTCTAAACTTGAGATGCCAAGAGCCATCGTCGGATCTTGAACGCAAGCTTTTTGAACTTGAGATACCAAGAGCCATCGTCGGATTTCGAATTCTGAATCGAAATCATCGATCAAGCCGCCGCCACTCGAGTCTCCCTATCCAAGAACTCCTATGAAAGGGTCTTGTCTTCTCCTCATCTCTAGGGAAAAATGAAAAAACTTGGAAGAACAAAAACACTAAAAAATTCTCAGTGGCCATCTACCTAATTTTAAAAAATTTGAGACAAAAATTTTATGTTGGGTGATGAATTGACCACCCAACCTAATTTCCCAAAAATATATTCTTTCAGGATTAACATAATTTGATATGTCATAAGATTTGTAAAAGTGGAAAAGAAGAACATATTCAAATAAATTACTATTTGCTTTTTAAAGAAAATAAATCAGTAGTTTAAAGCAATCAAAAAATTAAATATATCAATAAAGATATCCTAATGATAAATCTAATATTTTTTTTTCTTTCCTACTTTTTTCCTTTTGCTTCTTCTTCTCTCTCCTTTTTTGTCTTTTTCCTCCTCTATGTCTTTGTTTCTCTCTCCTCCGATTTCCTATACACTTCACATTTTGCACTAGATAGGATTTTATTTAATAGTTTATCTTTGTGTGTTTTATAAGTGTTTGTTTTATGATGTTTAGCGCATTTGGTTCATAGGTTCATAGAAATTCAAATTTTTGTAAGGAAAAATACAGTAGCAAAAGGTTTAAATTGTGATTCGAGCAATGAAACAAAAGGTCCTATTATCTTTTGATAAACTAACAATTATTGCATAGAATAGTTTAACAACGCTTAATCAACATCTCATGTCCTAATTGAAAATTATAAAAATAAAAATTTATATTTAATGCATACCAAGTGTTTTTATATTTTTTTTAAGTGTGCATTTTGTAATGATCTACAATGGCCTTTAACTTTTTTCAAAAATGCTAATTTAGTCCCTAATCTTTTTTTATTTAAATGACCTAAACCTTTGATTTTAATTGCTAATAGATGATTTAACAAATGTCCGTTAAAAATGTTGAAAAAATAGTATGCAGCAGAATTTTAAAATTTTTTTATGCTAAAGTATTTTTCAAAACACAAGTTTGACACACTATATGCATAAATTAACCGAATCTTACTAACCTTGTAAATGTTGAAAAGCTCCTGCAGTCTGTGAAGAGATGTACGTTCCAAAAGGACATCAACCAACTAGCTTTCTTTGCTATTCTCTATCCATGACCTATGTGTGTAGGGGCACACTCGTACAGCTCTTCCATCAGGCAACTCTTCTTTCAACCAATTGAGAAAAACCTAAAGTTATAGTTCGTGATTTGTAAACAACAGCTCTCTAAGGAGTTACTAAGTCTCACTAGCAGAGTCTTACTCTAGATTTCTCAACTGATCTAAATAACAATGAGTCTCACTACCATTTTTATAGAGGTTAAGCCCAAGAGTCAGTCCTTATCAGATAAGGCCTTAAAAATTTGAATCAGAATCAATATCTAATAAAATCTATGTGAAAACACGTGATCTATTTATTACTCAATCGGTAGGCCGAACTTCTAGATCGGCTTATCGAACTTACTCCAGCGGAAGACCGAACTTCTAGATTGGCTTATCGAACTTGCTCCATTGGTAGGCCAAACTTAAAGATCAGCCTGCCAAACTTACGATAAATGATCCATGCAAAACTTTATTTCCCATCCGAGATTCTTGGGATAGAACCTCAGTTTTAATTCAAATAACCCAATAGAAACGTTATCTGATTAAAACAGTCATATCTAGATAATCTTTAGGAAAATAAATATTCTTGATACTCCAACAATTTTATCTTGAATTAATTCAAAAGTAATCAAATCGATAAACAGGCATGAATTATCCAATCTCGATAATTCAACAAGTGTATTTTGAATTAATTTTCACTTAATTAATTCAACTAATAAACAGACATGAATTATACGATCTTATTGAATTTTTAACCAATCTGATAATTTGACACAAGTTACTAATTATTGAAAAAGTACGCTGTATCATTACAAGATTTTATAAGCTAGCTAAAGGGACATGATGGACCTATATAGTTTAAGCTTCTGATAATTATGAAACCTAATATCCCAGAAATACATTTCATAATTATCAACTCTAATGCTAGCCTACTAAAAGCTTAAAGCTGCATTCTCAAACTATATAGAATTACAAAGCCCGTATAGCTAAGTCTCTATGACATATCATAATGTATCGTATCCCTATAGGATTATCCATAATAGGGTTAAGGACAAGTTCTATCTTACCTTTCTGATTTTATCTTACGTTCCATTATTTCACTGTTAGAAAACTTACCATCCAAAGACAGTATACCGTTTGGTTACACCTTTGTATCCAAATGGTTAAGCGTTCCATTTTTCAATTATAAGATAACGCATATAAGAGGATATCAACTACTCTAAAAGGGGAGCTATGGATTCCATATCTATGAATAATAGGTCTACGCTATCAAGAGTTATGCTTCCAACATATCGGCATACGTACCACTATTAAAATGTGGATGTCACCCTTAATATATCAAAAGACATAAGTTAAGACAACGAGCCCATTATTCATCTTAGGATTAAAGTAGAATACATATGATTGTCTAAAGTAAATCAATTTGCCGAGATAAAATTATTAACCCAAATCAATTCACTTTATGTCCCAATCTAACACATCGTCACCTATAATAATATGCCAATGTTTTTATTCACGGAGTCCACATCTGATGGTCAAGACAAACTATCTCCCGTTAGTGATATAGACAACGTAATAATCTTTGCATGAATAAAGCGCCCAACTTTATTCCTTTGATTACGGATCTTATGATTTAGACTGTCACCTTAAGAATCGTGTCTTTCGCATAATATGTCCATCATATGCCCAATTCTTAAAGGTTTAGGCTGATAGTTTCAGACTTTTATTTGCTTAGTATGCATTCAACAAATATGAACGTAAAGAGGACAAGATTGGTATATAAATAATAACTAAATTCTTTATTAATAAAAATGTCTCCAAAAACATGTTATATTTTTACTCCTCAGAGTATACATGTCTAACAAAAACCCCTATCACACGGGATAACATATGACTTTTTGACAAAAATATCAAATTATCCTCGTTGAGGAATTACATACTTTATTTCAAAAAATCTCCTTCCTTTTTCACAAACAACCCCTTGTATCCACCCCAATCAAATAGCACATATCAATTTTATGGCTTATATCAAAACCCAAACTAACTGCATAAAAATATAACTAACAACTAATAAAACAAAGAGAAAATTACATGTTGTGCCACACTTTTAAAGGTTGTGTTCATTTATGCTACACTATCATTCATAATATATGTTAAATTATACCACAAACGAACAAGTGTGTTAGTTATAAAAATTAAATCTTAAAAGGTAACATTTATGAAAATTCTCCTAAAACAAAAACCCGTCTAAAAAAAACTATTACCAGGACCAAAACATATGATGGAACAACTTCATAAACAATGTCAATAATTGAATAGATTGATGGCTTACCAAAAACGAAGCTTCACAATGGAGACAATGGGCGTGACGTCAATAAAAGCTTGGAGAGACAATGGGCGTGACGTCAATCAAAGCTTCGAGATGGATGCGCTGTTAGACGTGTATGCCCTAAGGAGCAAAAATGTAACATGTTTTTGGAGACATTTTATTAATAAAGAATTTATTTATTATTTATATACCAAATCTTGTCCTCTTTACGTTCATATTTGTTGAATATATGTTACGCAAACAAAAGTCTGAGACTGTCGATCTAAACCTTTAAGAATTAGGCATATGATGGATAGATTGTATGGAAGACATGATTCTTAAGGTAACAGTCTAAATCATAGGATCCGCAATCGAGGGAATAAAGTTGGGCGCTTTATTCATGTAAAGATTGTTATATTATCTATATTCCTATTGGGAGATGGTTTGTCTTGGCCATCGAAGGTGGACTCCATGAAAAGAAACATTGGCACGTTGTCTTAGGTGACGATATGTTGGATCAAGATATAAAGTTAATTGATTTGGATTAATAATTCTATCTTGACAAATTGATTCACTTTAGACAATCATTTGTATTGTATCTTAATCCTGAGATGAATAATAGGCCCATTGTATTGACTTATGTCTTTTGATGTACCAAAGGGTAGCATCTATATTTTATAGTAGCATGCATGCCGGTACATGGGAGGCATGAATATTGATAGCGTAGACTTGTTATTCATAGATATGGAATCCATAGCTCCTCTTTAGAAGTAATGTTATTCTCTTATATGTGTTATCCTGTAATTGAAAAACTAGAGCGCTCAATCATTTGGATACATAGGTGTAACCAAATGGTATACCGTCTTTGAATAGTAAGTTTTTTGATGATGAGATAATGGAACATAAGATAATAATCAAAAAGGTAAGACAGAACTTATCCTCAAGCTGATTATAGATAATCCTATGGGGATACAATACACTATGATATGTCATGGAGGCTTAGTTATTCGGGCTTTATAATTTTATATAGTTCTAGAGTGCAGCTCTAAGTTTTTAGTGGAGCAGCATTAGAGTTGATAATTATGAAATATATATCTAAGATATTGGGTTTTATAATTTTCGGGAGCTTGAACTATATAGGTCCATCAAGTCTCCTTTGTTAGCTCATAAAAATCCTATAACGATATGGCGCATTTTTCCAATAATTTGTGACTTATGTCAAATTTATCAAATTGGCTGAAATTTAGAAAAATCAGATAATTCATGTTTGTTTATCAATTGAATTAATTTTGTGATAAAATTAATTCAAAATAAACCTGTTGAATTATCAAGATCAGATAATTCATGTCTGTTTATCGATTGTATTAATTTTGAATTAATTCAAAATAAACTTGTTGAATTATCAGGAATATTTATTTTTCTAAAGATTATCTAGATATGACTGTTTTAATTAGATAACTTTTCTATTAGGTTATGTGAATTAAAACTAAGGCTTTATCACTAGAATCTCGTGTGGAAAATAAAGATTTGCAGGGATCTTTTATCGAAGGTTCGGCAGGCCGATCTTTTAGTTCGAACTTCCAATTGAGGAGATTCAACAGGCCAATCTGCTAGTTCGGCCTTCTAATTGGGCGATAAAAGAATCACATGTTTTCACATGGATTTTATCAGATATTGATTCTTATTTGATTCTTATTTGAATTTTTGAGGCCTTATCTGATAAGGACTGACTCCTAGGCCTAACCTCTATAAAAGGGGAGTGAGTATCATTATTATAAAGATCAGCTAAGAAATTGTAACACACCGAAAATTTATTAAGTGGTTTTAGTATATAAAATGGTGGGTTAGTGTGCCAAATTATAATTTAGCCTAATCTAAATATTTTGTAATGATGTCTTGATAAATTTGACTTTTAAATCAATTTGATCATTTTAATTTGCTATTTTGAATTTTTGAAACAAAACTATTTGTTGAATACCAAATACATCCCGTTTGAAAACTATGTATCACATATAGCTTTCTCAAGTTGGTTTTTCTCTCTTCTATTTAAACTATGTCTTTCTCTCCTCTTCTCTCACTCTCTCCCCGCTTTCTCTCCCTTCCTCTCTCTCTCGTCTCATTCTCCTTGCCTCTCTTTCTCTCTCTTCTTTTCTTAAATTTTTGAATCAAAAATCAAGCCAAGCTTCGGTTTTTAGTGGATTAAAGGCACGGGAACATGATTTAACAACCATAAACATGATTCAAGGATTAGATCAAGGTTAGTCTTCAAAATTCAAAAACTTTTTCAATTTTTCAACTTTTCATGTGATTTAAAATTTAAGTTCATTTAAGCTTAGAAAACCTCTAACCTAAGTTAGAGGAACTTAAAATAGCTAGAATCTAAGCTTAGTTTGAAGAAAAACATATTTAAATCAAGATTTTTTATTTCTCTCTATTTTTCTCTATTTTTGGATTTATTCAAAATTTTTGTACAAATCTTGTTTAAAATAGTCCAAAAGCCTTTTATAATGTTTTTCTATCATCTATAAATGTTTTCTATACGTGAGAACTGAGAAAAACAAGTTGAAATGAAGATTTTGGCTCGGGGAGGCCAAGACCCGTAACTAGAAAATTCTAGAATTTTCTAGTTTAGTAGGCCGACCTGTTGAAAAAATAATACGCAGCGAAATTTTAAAAATTTTAAATCAGAGAATTTTTCAAAACACAAGTTTGACATGCTATATGTATAAATTAACCTGATCTTACTGACCTTGTATTCGCCGAAAAGCTCCCGAAATCTGTGTAGAGAAGTAACGTTCCAAAAGTGCCTCAATCAACTAGTCTTCTTTGCTATTCTCAATCCACGATCGGAGTGAGTGTGGGCTCACACGTACAACTCTTCCTCAAGGTGACTCTCCTTCCAACCAATTGAGAGAACCCAAAGCTAGTGTTCTTGATTTGTGAACAAGAGCTC
>CAMOHE010044893.1:0-61363 GCA_946598075.1 Artocarpus hirsutus
GCTTATGTATTATTATTTTTAATTTAATTTAAGAAACAATTACCACGCATGTGACTTAAATAAAACAAAAAAAAATAATTTCAAAACAAGAACAAAAAAAAAAGTATAAACAAAAAAGATAGGAAATTTATTTATATATAATTTAACAGATTCAATGAATCAATGTGGAGAATCATTTTACATATACTAAATTCAACCACTATGCTGTTATTCGTTGGTGTGGGTGTTGGTTGAGGGGAAAAAAGGGGCTATCGTGATTCTCTTATTAAATATAATTAAAGATTTTTAAAATAATAAATTTTAAATTAAAGGTGTGTGTGAATAGAATTATGACAATAAAAAATAATGATTAAAAAAGAGTCATGGTTGCAGTTATAACAGTAAAACTACACTCGATTTCATCTAGGGTGGAGTTCAAATCCTTCACCTCCAAGTTCAAAAAAATAAAAATAAAAATAAAAAGAGTAAAGCAATCTACCGAGGTTAACCTTGTATTTGTGACACCGAGGTTAACCTTGTATTTGTGACACCGAGGTTAACCTTGTATTTGTGACATAAATCGCATGCTATGTCTCCCGTGGCTCCTTTCATGTGCCCTGGAAAAATAAAAGGTTACATTGGAGATGCTCTTAGTTTATGTAATATTTTTATAGGCGGTTTGAAAAAATGGTTGGAATTAACCGTTTTGGTTTGAAAACTGTAGCTTTTTACTGCAATATATAAGAGTTTTATACTGTTTACAGTTAGAACCGCTCTTCTAGCCCATTAAACTGTCATTTGAATTAATTGTTGGTCACATTTTTCTAACTTTAACTGAATTTTGGGAATATAGTAAGACCAACCGTCCTTGTTTTCACATTTTCTCTAAGTATCTAAAAATGTTGTTTCTTGTAGTTCATTTAATGTGAGACAAAAGAACAACAAAGGAGATCTAGTTAATCAACCAACCAGCATAAGCAAAGGTGTCCCATATGCTTGGAGTCCTTCCATCTTCGTTTGCAGCACCCTCCATCTGCATAACATTAAAAAAAAAATCACCACAAGCGCAAATGATGAACATCCTTAACATCCCAAAACTATTTTTTCTACCGCAAGTTTTTATCTGCCATATAAAAAATAAAAAATAAAAAATAAAAAATAAATAGAGAGGAGAATTTGAACTAGTGGGATTATCGTTTAGACAAGGCCTACAACACAAAAATTGCCTCGTTTTGAAATGCGTTGGTTCATATGTGAATATAATGCAATCAGTTAAAGACCACGCAAATTTGATTGAACGGACCTGATAAGCTGTGGAAGCAGCACCAAAAACAAACCCAGTTGGGAAATCATCTCTGCTAACATTTCCAATATTCCCAGCACCACAAACAAGTCCCAATAAGCTCATGAGAACAAATAATGAGAAACAGATGCCCCACATCTTCGCTCTAGCCAGCTCTAAAAAATTTGTTTCAGAAACGTACAAGATTTATGACTATTTAACCTCGCTTGTTAACACACTCTTTAATAAGAATCCATAAAAGGTCTCTCTCTCTCGGTTTTTGTTTCTCTTTCAGCGCACTGAAATAGAGTTCGTGGGCACGTACAAAGGAAATGATGAGATAAGATGAGGATCTTCTCGAATGGATGGTGGGCCTTCGTTTCCACATCCGTAATATAATAAATATAATAGAAGGTCGGTCTTTCATTTGCTGGACTGGGCTTTACTCTCTGCAGAGGTGGGGGAGCTCCTTAAACATTTGTGTCGGGAGAAGATGACATGTTAATCCACAAAAGTCTAGATATTTTCATTCATAACACATTAAAAAAAAAAAGGGTTATGAAACAAGATACCTCTGTATTTTACTTAAATTACAAAGATATGTTTTGCATCAAAATTAATCACACTCACATATTTTAATTTTTCAAAACAATTACCAACAGACCCCATCGTTAGTTGACTGTGAAGATTAATCATGAGTTGACTGTTAATTTTGTTCAAAATACCAAAAATTTCCCTTCATCCATTAAAAATATATTTCATCAATTATATGGCTAAAAATGACTATTTTCCCCTTCTATGATACTAAAAATAGGTTCAAATAATTTGTACACACACTTGTAATTATAAATTTTCCTATATTTGAAGTTAAAATGTTGTTTTTCTTTTCTTTTTCTTCTTTTTCTAAAGATAACAATTACGTCTAAAATAAAATAAACGACAAAGACTAAAGTTATATAGTCCAAACAAAGTCCACAACTAATTCCCCGAACATAAAACATTTCAATCCATGTTTTCGATTCTAATCAAAATCACACATCAATCTCAATAAAAATAAACAAATTAATTCCAACAAAACAAAAAAAAACTAATTTCAACCAGACCATAATTCAATTATAAAAAGGGCACATTTTTTCATAAAAATTTAGTTTGAACAATAATCAAGAAAACAAAAACCCAAAAAAATTATCTTTCTTCTCTCATAGGGGCACTGACGTTGACAGAGGTATGGGCCGCTGACGTTGACAGGGGGGGCGTACAAGATGGTGAAGGAGGTGGGGTGACTTCCGTCACAGTCATCATTCGATTTAAAGAATCTTCGGCTTGTGGCCATGGGCAACTGGGTTGGCGAGGGATAACGCTACTCTACTAAAAGCTTAGAGTTGTACTCTCGAACCATATAAAATTACAAAGTCTAACAAGCTAATCATCCATGACATATTATAATGTGTCACATCTCCATAGGATATTCATAATCGGCTTAAGGATAAATTTCATTTTACATTCTCGATTATTTTAATCTTATATTCCATTATCACACCACTAAAATACTTATTATCCATAGATAGTATACCATTTGGTTACACCTATGTATCTAAATGGTTGAGCACTCCAGCCTTCTAATTACAAGA
This sequence comes from Artocarpus hirsutus, assembly GCA_946598075.1. Taxonomy (NCBI): domain Eukaryota; kingdom Viridiplantae; phylum Streptophyta; class Magnoliopsida; order Rosales; family Moraceae; genus Artocarpus; species Artocarpus hirsutus. Next base: position 2,893 of record CAMOHE010044893.1, read on the forward strand.
TAATGCATAAAAGAAAATGCTATTAACTCTACAAAAAGAGCTATGGATTCCATATTTATGAATCGTGAGTCTAAGTCAATCAACAGTCATGTCTCCAATGTGCTAGTATGCGTACCATCATTAAATTAGGATGTCACTCTTTGGTATGTCAAAAGATATAAGTTAAGAATACAGGCCCATTAGTCATTTCAAGATTAAGACACAGCATATATGATTGTCTAAAAGGAATTGATTTAAATAAACAGAATTATTAACTAAATTAATTCAAACTTTTTGTCCCGATATAATACATCGTCACCTATGACAATTTACGAATGTTTCTACTCACAGAGTCCCACTTCGATGACCAAGACAAGCCACTCCTATTAGGAATGTAGACAACATAACAATCTTGGCATGAATAAAGCGCCCAACTGTATTTCCTCGATTTCAGATCTTGTGATTTAGACCATCACTTTTAAGATTCATGTATTCTACGTAATCTATCAATCATATACAAGATTCTTAAAGGTTTAGATTGACAGTCTTAGACTTTTGTATGCTTATCATACATTTAATAAAAATGAACATAAAGAGGACAACATTTTACTCCTTAGGGCACTATGTCTAACATAGTTGCTATGATCTCTCTTGGCTTAGTTTCTCTTTAAAGGTAGCGAGTCCACTAACAAGTTGTAGTTACTCACTTAGTTTAGCACCTCATCTATAGTGCCAAGGGCGTGGAATTTTGAAACTTCCCAATAGGGACCTTTGGTTTATCTTTTTCTTTTGTTTCTTGCTCTAGTCAGACTTATTGTGCTTGGGCAAATACTTCTTGTTCTTCTTTCCTTTTTTGCTTCCTTCTCTGTCCTGATGACTTTTCATATAGTCAAAGCATCCACATGCTTTTAGGCATAGGAAAGCATTTGGGAGAAGTTGCTTGGCTATTCCAAAGCTAATGACTAGAGTAGGCCTTTATCTTGCAATCCTTCTCAAAAGGCGTGCTTAAGGGTCTCATCCTCCACATGTCTTGTAACGACCTGCCTTTTTAGGTTGTCACTTATTGTGTTTAAACATCATTTCTTAACTTAAATCTTACTCACAAGTAAAAGAAATTCCGAATGATTTTTTTCTTTTAACATGCTTGAAACATACATGAATTTGTTGCAACATCTGTTGCAACGTAAACTGAAAAATAGCTTAAAATTTATCTTTATAATTATTCAAAACATTTCGTAAAATATTTCTTTTAAAATAATTTTTTGTAAAAAATTTCTTATAAAAAATTTTCTTAAATATTTTCTTTCTTAAAACTTTTAAAACACTATTTCAAATAGTGAAATTTTTTTTCTTTGAGCAGTGGAAACAACTTATAGTGGTATGTACCTGATCATCGCATCAGTCTCTCTGCAGCACTGAGCTCGTCAACCAGCCATGCTGGTCTTTTGTAGAACTATCTACAACATAAAGGAACTTATAATGAGCTTTTGCTCAGTAAGCTCAAACATAATCTCATAAAACATAAATATTCTTTATTAAACATTGCCTTTAAACTTTCTAATAAAACTTTCTTCGTGAACCTTTTCTTCTAAAAATTTTTCATAGGATGTTTTTCATGAACATTTCTCATAAAACATTTCTCAAAATATTTTTCATAAACATATACGTAAATGTATCATGACTAGGAATGCAAGCAAGGTTATTATACATGATTCCATTTATGCTCATTTATGAACATTCTTTATGAACTTCTTATAATCATTCACAACTTACGTGAACTTTTATCATCATTCTTATCTCATTTTATCTTGCAGTCTTTAATGTTTATACCAACATCAACAATTATGAGATCGTGACTTTAACATAACATGATGCTTCCCTTGTAGAAGACTTAAGACCATCAAATAACGAGGTTATAACTTTAACATAACTTATATACTTCACATCAAAGAGGCCGGTACGATCCTACTAATCATCTTTACTTTACCTTTTATTAACTTTAGTGATCATATTAAATGCTAAACATACCTTATGTTATAACTTTGCATTGAAACGCTAAACATAGATATGCAAACATGTTGCAAATTATAACTTAGAACTTTCAAAACATTATGCATCACCAATGCAAACTTACTTTGAGCATACAATTTGTAAATACATTGCAAGTCTTTGACTTGATCTTTAAAACTTTTTGCATAAAAATACAAATATAAAACATAATCAAAGCATTTGAAAATCATTTTCTCCATGCCATAGGTGAGGTATGAGACTTACTTGAGTAGCGCTCTAACATTCCTATTTTATTCCTTTTTCTTTTTATTAGTTGACTTCTATGTCTTGTTTCAAATGACACTCGACTATCAGCTAACATTTCCTATTTTCAGTCTTCTTGATTAATAATGAAATTTAGACATTAATCGTTCATTCCTTTTACTTAGCTTCGTTCTTATCGGTTACCTCTTAATTGCTTAACCCATTCGTTCCTTGATCAAACTTCTTGTCTTACTAGACATTTTTGTTACTTAGCATGATATGAAACATTTTTCGTCTAAGAGCATTTTACTAATTCGAAGTGTTCGGTTCCATTTTAGCCGTTTTCTGAAAAATAACGATTTTACCTTTAATGGGTTCTTCATAAGTCTTGTAACTTTATTAAACCTCTCAGTTTTCTTTACCATCCCGATTCTTATGGATTATGAAAAAATTTCTACTTAGGAACGTTTTCCTAATTCGAGCGTTTCGGTGTTCTTTGGCCATTTTCACAAAAATGACCATTTTACCCTTGACAGGTCTTAAAAAACTTTCGGAACCTATTTTAAATAATACTTACATTTCTTTATTTCTCATAACATTACGGAAAACCAAACAACATTTTTCCTTTCAATAAAATTTGTTTTATTAAAACTTGATAGCTTTGAACTGTAACTTGAAAATCTTTGTGATTATGCCCTTGGTGCGTTTTTCTTTCTTTTCTTTATAAAAACATTTAATCCTTTCAAGATTAAAACTTATGGTTACTTGTTGCTCTTAACGGTGTAAGAAACTAACATTTTCTTAGTGAAGATCCGATTTTACAAGGCTTTATGGTTTTAACCTGAAACACAAAAATCTTAACATTTTTGCCCCTAGAAACAAAAACGATCGCCTTATACTAAAACGTTTAGTTTTCTACAATGATTAAAGCTTCTTTAACCTCCTTAGCCTCATTGAAACCATTTCATAACATTTTCTTTTCCTTTTTTTTAACAAAATTTTGTTATTGAAATCTTATAAAATTCATAACTTAATATTGGTGAGGAGTTCAGGATTTTCATAGTTTCAATGAGTTCCACAACTTGTATGCTTTAAATTTCCTAAAATTCTAATTGCATAGTGGAGTTTTCTACCATTTTTAATTTTGTTGAATTTTTACAAATCTTTTCAATTTAATCCTCTAAAAATTTTACAAAGCTTTATTCATCAAAATTGTTACTCTTACTATTTTGGCAACTCCAAGACATTATTTGGAAAATAAATTGGCCCCTAAGGCCCTTAAAAGCATCATTTCTTGAAAACTAGTCAAACTTTATATTTTTGACAAAATTTAACAATTTTCTACTTTTTAATGCAAAAACCCTGCCTTTTTTTTTTTTTTTCCATCGTCATCATAAAACATAAACAATCATACCATAGAGTCCATTCAACATATCAAACTCCATAAACATTACAACAAACAGTTGTTGCATAAAAATAAATCAAAACTAAGGTTTAAGATTTTACCAAGAAATTTCTTATACTTTCTATCTCCACAAGAGTGCTTGATCTTGGCTAAACTTCCTTGAAATAACCATAGGAAAAGCCCTATCAAACCCTACTTAAAAAAGAGAAAACAATAAAAATTCTAAGAGAAAAGTTTAGGTTTTACCTCAAAAATTGCTCAAGCTTGCTCTTGGACTCTTGAACTTGCTTCTAAACTTGATTAAGAGTTGAGGTTTTGAAAAATGTATGAGAGAATCATGGAAGCCTACCGATTTTACTTAGAGCCAAAATGGCTTGTTTTGGTTCTAAACTTTCCAAATGGCCACCCATTTTTTTTAATTTCTTCCTAAGGGCCAAAATGAAAATATTTTTGCCCAAAAATAAGGCCCAAAACTTTGTCTCACAAGGGTTGGATGTGGCTTTTTGCCACCTTATAAGTAGCATGTAGGTGGGCCCTACAATCATCTTTTTAACAATCTAAATTTATACTGGCAGTATTTTTTTTATATTGTCAATAAATTTCTCATACTACTAGCATTCTTCCCTATGCTGTGTTTCATGGTCCAAAAGCTTCCATATCATCCTTAAAGTATAATTCCTATGCTGCTTAGCTTTACACAGTCTAATTTTTATACTGCATTACTTTATGTAGTATAATTTTCATATTGTTTAACTTTATGTTGTACAATTTCTATATTGTCTAACTTTATTAGTATAATTATTATACTACATAACTTTACCAGTGTAACATTTACACTGTATTATTCTCATACAGAGTGATTCCCTATACCGTGTATTCCTTATACGTATTTCTGTCTTAAAATTTGTTGCAACACATTCTACAACAATTACGCTCTCTAGCTTATTTTTATTTCATTCCTTGTTTAAAACTGTGGTATGATTTTTAATCTTAAAAATTTTATTTTCACCTTTATGATTTTTTTTGTAAAAATTGGATTTAAACAATAATCCTCGTGGCACCAAAATTACTTCTTAAATTCTTAACAAATTTTTTAGCATAAATTTTAGCTTACAAAATTTGTACATAATTTACTTAACATAATCCTTGATTGTTGCATACTTAATGCACTAGAAATTCTCGAGTGTTACTTGCCTTACCTTCAAAGCTACTTAGGTGAAACGATTGATATAATCCCTTACTTCTCGTCACCTTGCTTCACCACATAAAAATGGGTAACCTCCTTCTTTCTCGATCTCGATAGGGCGATTGCTATTGAAAATGTTTCCAAGAGCTATTAGAAGGAGCCCATGGGACCCAGCTCAATGCGTCTAAACCATTGCCGATTAGGGTCGGTCAAGGTCAACACGAAAGCCTTCCACATTGTTGTGTCGCTTGTATTTTGGAGTATCATATGCCCTAGGTAGAGTTCTAGGTGCTCATTCGCATTGGTTGTCCCATCGTAGGCCTTTATCTAGGGCACCTTGAAGTTGTTCGGCATTGGAGCTCTTATGATTGTCTCCATAAAAGGCGAGTCAGTCATGCTGACGTCATCAACTCTATGCCTACTATTTCTAATCTGGTCGATTTGATGTTGTAAGTTGTGAAGTTGCAAGCTATTCCTGTCCTCTAGAAGCTTTACTCGGTAAGGAGCTCTGTCGCTGACCCATTCGTTGTTCCCAGCTGGTAGGTCTTGGGCAAGACGAACTTTCTGGTGCCCAAGCCTATCAAAAATTAAAGCTTGGGAACCTTGCGGGTAGTGATCCCGCTCGGCTTGGGCTCCAAGCCAACCGCTACAAGCAACGTGGTTGCCTTGGGAGCTATCCTCCAGCCTTGCTTGACCACCATTTTGGTCTTCCTAGGCCGACGGAAGGAACACCGGTGGAGGTTGTAGCTGCACACGCTGCACTATCATTTGCTCTGTTAGAATTCATAGCACTATAGTGAGTTCCTAGATAGGGTCCTCGATGGTCATTGCTTTTCACACATTGGCCTGTCTTGATCGGGATCGAGCCACATGGGATCTATAGTTAGGTCCGCCTGGATTTCGGTTTTGGCCATTCCCCGATCCCTCTTGTCGGGGAGTGTCATCTCGGGTCTGTCCTCTTATCACCATGTTCATGGAAATGTTGTTACGACGTGACGCCCTCCTTCTAGTGCCAAAATGTTGATGCCTTATTCTGCATCAACACCACTTGTTGCTGCGCACGATGGTTGGACTGCCTGTTCTGCCCTTCCCAACTTATTAGGGTGAACCTCCAAGAAGAGGGAATGCCTAAGAGGTCAAAAGGGACACCGATGTAGTGCTAGCCAAGGGCTCCTCGACGCTTAAGTCAGGTACCTATTTGGTTGAGAGAGAGGCTAAAGGTAGGTCCACTTACCTTGAGAATAGAGTTAATGCTCCTATTTATAGTACCTCACTTGGACCGGGTTTAGGGCGCATCCGCCTCGTGACCCGGGTACACCGTACAATGGTGTCAGGGTGGTAGGTGATGTGTCACAATCTCGATTGAAGGGCAGACCCTCATCTAAGGGCTATAATTGGGCCATGTAGTGGCCTCTTGAATAGGTTGTTACCCAGCTTTGAGACATATCGGTCCGACCCAAGCACATATTCTTCCCAAGGAGACTGACACCTCAAGTGTGGTCAAAGACGATGCCAAGACCACCTCGAGGAGTAAAGGCCAATCAACTGGGAGTTGTTTGAACTCTTAGAAATGACTTGTCCAAGCAAGGTGGTCGGCAAACTAAGACGAGCTCCCCAGGAAGGACATTCGAGCATACTTTCAATATGAATAATTCTTTTATTTGTGCAATATTGTGTCATTTATGCTCAAAATCATAATTAAAAGAGTTTTCTTGTTACTATTTTATAAATATAGGGAACAAATATTACGTATTGAAATTCTAGGGCATAATATTACAAGGGCTAAAGTTGAGAAGGAATTTTTGTCATTAATCCTTATTATTTTCGAAGTAATAAGCTATAAAATTCCCCATTAATACCAATCAATTAACTAAACGAAACGCTTTAATTGAACCACATTCTTTTACATGTTCAGTTTTTTGGACGACTAAGAGCAATATTGTTCGTGTCGACTTAAATAGTAACAATAATCTGTTGCAACGTAAGGCCGAAAAATCCTACATCTGCTTAGAAGATAAAAGGGGGAGACAAGAACTTGTTGGAAACAATTCATACGTACTAAAAATAGGTCAATTAGGAGGGCTTGTCTCCCTATTTTATAACAAAACATGGTAGCCCAACGAAACACCTTCACATGGTAAAGTCTAATACAAATCCTCTCACCTTGTGAGGCTTGAAGCCATAATCCAAAATAAAATAGGCTTGAAGCCATAATCCAAAATAAAATAACTCCGATAAAATGATACAAAGTGAATCTACCTATTGATTAGTGACTGACGGGCATGCCTAGTTTAATCACATAATTTTCTTTTGGAGGAAGGACAAGAGGATAACTCAATTTACATAGATTAATAGATCCCTATATATATGATGAAATTGTACAACAAAGCAACCAAATCCGCTGACCCAAGAGTTGCGTGTAACATTTCTTCCACCGATTGTGATAGGGACACCCACTCTAATCTCAATTTTTTGCACCAACTTTGAGTTGTCATATTTTCATTGAGAAATGTTTTGATGTGACACATCTACCAATAAAAGAATGACAATTTAAGAATTGGTACAAAAATTTGGACCAGAGTTGATGGCCCTAGCATTATTCTGCTTTATTCTACAAAGAAGACATTTTCTACTTACATGTAGAAGAGTCTGAAAGAAGCATTTGTATGGACAAAAGGAAGAACAAAAATTATACCAAGTATGCATGTTTATATTGTCCTGGGAGGATGGTTGAAATGTTTGATCCCATGATGGCCCCGCCTAGAATCTTTGGCGCTCGAAACATCTCTTGTTGCATGGAGCTGTTCCAACTTTGATAGAACGTCAATCATGAGCGGTCTGTTCTTTGGGTCTGTGTGTAGGCACTGCACCGCAAGCGCAGCTGCTGCTTGAGCTTCTTTTTTGGAGTACTGACCCCCCAACCTGGTGTCCATAATCCTCAATACTCGTCTAGCGTCACTCAAGAAGGGCTTTGCCCAATCAACCAGCGTTTCTTCAACACCAACAGCTTTCTCATCATCCATTGCTCGTCTACCGCATAGCAATTCTAACAATACCACTCCGAAGCTGTATACATCGCTCTTTGGAGTCAAGTGACCTACACTTTTAAAACCCACTTTCATCAGAAAAAAGAAACATGCATCCTTGTGCTCGCTTGCTTTCTATAAATTGCAAGAAAACGAAATTAGAATGGCTTTGGTCTTTTCCTTCCTTAGTGAATTGTTAAAATACAGCTCAGAAATTTCTTTCTTTTTCCTTCTGTTGGGGCTCGTATCATTTGTAAAATACAATAAATGTATGTGCGTGCGCTCGTGTGTGTGTATATATATACATGTATTCTATATATACATGTATAGATGTAGAAGAACAAAAGAAGGAAAGCCTCCAAAGATAGCGCGGAGGGTTTTTTTTTAGTTATATTAAGACAGAAGTAAATATATGTTTATATTACACAAGTATAATTGCTATACTTGATAGGATTTATCTATCTATCATTATAGCGGCAGTTGCAATGAAAAAAGGATTGGAAATGTCGCATGCCAGTTTTAGAAAAGTAGAAATGGCGCTTCTGAAATTTAATTCTGAATATTATTAGTTGTTGTGACAATTTTGGTCTCTAAAGAAAGTCTGCCTCCATGAAAACGAATTTAAGCATGGTTGCAAGGGGCATAGCACATGACAACTAATAGGAAAACATAAATAAATCCTACAGGAGTGAAAGGCAGTCTTTTCAAGACTTTACCATTGTGGCATGAGCAGGGTCAATCTTATTTGAGACAGATATTAACAAATACGAAGAACCGTTGCATCATGTTGACTATAATATACAATTGAAGCATCCCACTGAATTTAGCTCGGTAAGGGATAACTTTCTAAGAGCCTCAGGATGTGATTATTTTTATTTTTTATTTGTTATTTTTTATTTTTGTAAAGTGGTTATATTTTCTGGTTTTTGTTGTTCTCTTTTTCTCCTTTTTTGTGTTTTATGTAGGAAAATATAGTTTAAAAGTATAATACAAATCAATGATTTGAAAGATGACACTTACCGGTGGCTACATATTCTGGAGCAGCATACCCTCGAGTTCCCACAACTCTAGTTGAAACATGAGTATTATCACCTGTGGGACCATCCCTTGCTAAGCCAAAATCCGAAAGTTTGGCACTGAAATCCTACACAAGCCATTCACAACTCCATCAGCTATATGAATTTCAAGTACAGTAGCTGCTATTAACATTAAAAAAAATTACAGTTGCTGCAATTAAATAACAGAACTTCCAATATTTAAGTGCATACTGAATCAAGTAGAATATTTGAAGCTTTCAAATCACGGTAGATGACATTAGCATCTAAACTATGCAAAAACGACAATCCTCTCGCAACATCAATTGCAATGTTCATGCGGATGGTCCACGATATAGGTTGAACACCTTCTGCAGAAAAGGAAATAATAATCAGATAATGCAAAAATTATTGAAGTTGAATTAAAGTTCAGTGGTACTTTTTTTTTCCTTTGCTTTGAAATACACCAAAAAACTCTTAAGATTCTTCATTCCAGAAATGAATAATGGATAAAGTTACTCCATACATCTCAGATAGCAAAACTAACGAAATCTCATCCTAGTTACACGTCTTAGATAGAATGATGGAGATTATGATATTAATTAGTTTAGATTACTTTCATAAATGACCCCTGGACTATGCCTAGTTCAACGTGCCCTTCAAAATTTGAGTTTCACCCCTAAAGAATGTAAAGTAGTTCAAAACATCCTTAGACTAATGTAATTTCATAACAAAGGCAACAGCTTGCCTTAAAATCAATAATTTGGGCTTTGGGGGGCAATTATAATTAGTAGTATCATGTCATCATTTTATTAGTATTATGCACAGAAGGGGTATTTTGAACTAAGGTACAGAATGGGGCGAAATGAACTATTTCAAACTTTTGAGGGTAAGTTAAACTTGGGTACACAATTCAAGGGGAATTTATGAAATTAATTTAATTAATTAGGGATTAGGTTTGTTTCCCATTATTTCATTTCTTATTTTGTTTTGATTTACTTTCCTAATTTTTTATTTCTTTTGCTTATAAATGGTAGTTAGTGATCTGCTCAAGTAAGAGCAATAGCTGATGAATGAATATTTGCCTTGCAAGTGCGGCAATGCATGCATACCCAGATATTTAAGGTACATGAGTTTGGCCAAATTTGGCTACTTTCCAAGAGAGGAAGTTTTTTGGTTAAATGCAACAGACTTTAGTCTACTATTCTCTTTAGCAAAGAGATTACAATACTTGAGAAACTTAATTGCTCACTGACACATCTTTTGCCCTAAGGGAAGGGTTGCATGAATCCAAATGAAAGTAGGAAACGTATTCTTAGATCAGTCCTTAGGATGCATATGAGTTGGTGGGAGATGGGTGGGACAGGCTAAGGTGACCAGAATATGACAAGAACTGAAAGGAGAAACTGAAGAAAGAAGAAACGACTTGTTTTAGAGCTTTTCTTGATGAATATGTGTTCCCTATTAGCTAAAGACGCTACAGAATTGGAATTGCATACTTCAGGCATTATTACTACTGCATTTTATTTGAGAAACCTCTCTTTTTAAAGAATGTGTATTTCCTATTAGCTAAAGGCTATAGAATTGCAATTGCGTACTTCAATACATTATGGCATTATTACTATTGCATTTTATCTGAGAAAGGAATCTCTAGCCAGGTTGTTATTTTTCTATATGTGCCATTAATATGAAAAATATAGAAATAGATAAATTTAAATAATCAAAATAAAAAAACAAGAAAATGAATTTCAGTTATACTCACTTCTAAACAAATGATTTTCTAAACTTCCTTTAGGCATATACTCATAAACAAGAAGTCTATTATCAGACTCGGAGCAGTAACCAATGAGTTTCACAAGATGTTTGTGGTGAAGCTGACCAAGATAATTCACTTCTGCCTGCAAGTCGAAGACAGAGTCAAGTTTGTAAGAGAACAAGCAATGGAAAAACTAAAGAAGAAAAGTTTGGATCAAGAGTATACATACAAGCCATTCCTTGTGGCCTTGAAAGCTTTCTCGTTTGAGCCTCTTGACAGCAACCACTGTCCCGGTTCCTGGTTTAACTGGAGCTAGTGTGTTTTCATCAATCCATCCTTTGAAGACCCAGCCAAACCCTCCCTCTCCAAGTAAGCTATCTGAGCGGAAGTTTCTCGTGGCATTCTTGAGATCAATGAAGGTAAAAGACTTCAGGGAGTTAGAAACAGATGAATCAATTTTGGTTGAGATAAGTCCTTGCGGCGGTTTGTCCTCACTCGGCCGTTTTGAATCCAACTTAACATTGGTACTAGTCTTTGTACTTTCTGCCAGAAAAGAAAAAATAGCTAACTATAACCAAAATGATTGTACACGCCAGTAAAAATATGATTTTTGGAATAGCTTGAATTTTAAATTAATTATTTGTAAGAAGGTCAACATATAAACATAGCTCTACCACAATTCCTTGAGCTAAAGACCCTGTTACATAGCACTTCTAGAACCTACGCATGTTATAGGAAACGTCTAACAGATGAACCTATTGTCTCAGAATGATTTTAAGTAGAAAATTCTCAAGAATAGCCCAATAATGATGTCTTTAGTATACCAGTTAATGAACAAATGGCAGAAGAGAGAGCAGATCAACTTAAAGGGCCCCTTTAGCAGATGTTTTGCTTCGACAAAAAGTCAAAGAAGCACAAGTTGGCTTTTTGGTAAGTGTTTAGAAATAAATTTTTAATGGAGCTTAATAGATCAAACTGATTTTAAGATTTTCTAATAAGCAATAAAAATGTTAAAAGTCAAGCTAGTAGTGTCTAAATGAAGTTCTGATACAAATTTTAGTCTATTTAAAAAAGCTTTTGTAGAAGCCATATTTTGTGATCATAACTGAAAGTTCTCTTGACAAATCATCCAAAATGCTTCAGAAAATAGCTTTTAGACTCAAGAAGCCAAAAGCTACTTCTACCAGACCTTATGTCTTTACCATACTCGTCAAAAAATAACATGGTTGAAGCTAGTCTTTCTCGCGGATCAAAATTTCATCTAGAGAAACACAAACAAGGTGAAAAATAACAATAGCTAGCATCTCCAATCAGGAATAGCAACGCTACCAAGTTGATCAAAGATAATAAACCAGTTATTTAATTGCAAAAGGGATCGCCAAAAAAAAAATTATCAAATGTCTTGGCAAGATAAAGAGCACAGTTGAAGCAATATCCATATCAGAGTTCAATTCAACTCCAATCAAGAACAGTTATACAAAAAAATTCAACAAAACACGTACATAGGACCCCAAAAGTTGATTGCAAAAAAGTAATAACAGAAACAAGAAAATAAATATATATGTATATATTAAATTAAAACAGGATGGAAAGAAAGAGATTTTTGTTACCAGAAAAGGGGACGGAAGAAGCGTGGGCACACTTCGCAGGTTGTCCGAAGCAATTTCCCATCTTCAAACCGAGCGATGAAATTCCCCACCGCCCCAAAAAAAAAAAAAAAAAGCAATGAATTTTTAAAAGCCCATGAAAAATCTGAGGAGAAAAATGAAACCCATTTGGTGGAATTGAATTTAAGGAATAGGAAATGTCCAACAAGAAATGGGTCATCGTGATGGGCCATTGATGATAGACTCTGCTTTCGCAGCTTTTAGTCAATGGACGAATTCAGCCGTTGAACGAGAGTGAAGAAATTTCTTTTCCGGTTCAGATAAGTATAATAAATATACTGAATTATTCGTGCATTGAACGAGATGCTTTCAGATAGGTATAATAATGCGTTGAACGAGACGCTTTCACATTAAAATAATCACATAGTCCAATCACTTTAATGTGTGCTTTTCCTGACTTTGGCCGGTGCCCGGAGGTTGGAAAAGTCCGAGAGATTTTTCGTACCAAAGCTTACTCTGTCGGAATCACGATTTGCAATTTGCATGACTTTCTTCTGTTGGATTTTCCCAAGTGCTGACCAAATTCCAGTCGCTATCTCTAGAAATAGACAAATATCCAAGAAAAAAAAATATATACATATATATATATATATATGTTTATATATGTACGTATGTGTACTCCTAGGATAATGATAATGGTTATTCATACAAACAGCTTCAAAAAATGTTGGAGAATTTGAGTAGAAAAGAGGAGATGGGGGTTTAAATTTCTAAAAATAGGATGTGTCTGAAGTGTATATGAACACTCTTTTTAAATGTTTTATTTGTCCTCATTTATTCAAGTTTGCTAAAGAATCCATAAGATACAACAAATGCTTGAATACTATACTTAACAATAATATGGTGTTTTAAAACAAGATATGAATTCCGTATAATCTTGAAGATTTATGAATAAAATAGGTGTCATTTTATGGATGAACACAAATAGTTTAATCTATACAACTTTTATACAAATGTACCTTTTTAAAAGGTATCTCTTCATTTGTAGAAACGTTTGTTTATGTATCAAAACATCCATTACAACATATATGTCCATTGTTAATAAATTTTTAGATTTGTATGAAAGTATGCAATTAATGAATACATCAGTGTGAAACAACTTAAAGAATGTATTTTTATAATATTAATCAGGTCGGTAGGTGCACTAGAACAAAATTTGTGCAAATTTCAACTAGGCACCGTAGCATCGGCGCTTGGGCTAGCCAGTACCCAGGCGCTACATCCCAGCACCTTCTAGAGTGCATTTTGCACCATTTCAATGTCACAGCCTCAAATATGAGTGTTACGACTCCCCAAGCTGATTTTAAATATATTGAAAATGTGCATTTGACTAAGCCGGGCACTCCGCAACAGAATAGCATGGCTGAGAAAAGAAATAGGACATTGTTGGACACGGTAAGGTCCATGATGAGTTATTTGTCATTGCTTTTGTCCTTTTAGGGATATGCACTACAAACCACATGTTATCTTTTGAACAATGTGTCTTCAAAATTGGTTCCTAAAACTCCTCATGAGTTGTGGACAGGAAAAAGGACCTCCTTAAACCATATTCGCATATGAGAATGTCTAGCTTATGTCCCGTTTAAGGAAGCAAATAAGTTGGAAGCATGTGTGGAAGTTGTGTGTTTGTAGGATACCCAAAAAAGACTAATGGGGATTATTTTATAACCCAAAAGAAAATAAAGACGTGGTTTCAACTAATGCAACTTTCCTTAAGGATAGTTGCATGAACGAGTAGTGCTTAAGGAGTTGGCGAGTGATTTGATTACTCTGGGGGTTCCGAATGAAACCGTTCCAATCAGTATAGAAAAACAAATCGAACTTGAACAACAATCTAAGGGGCTTCGGTATAATGGGAGGATCGGGCGTCAACCCAAGATATATATGTTCAATGGTGAGACCGTTTTGGCTGAACCGAACGAACAAAACAGGGATCCTTACACTTACGAAGAGGCTATGGAGAATGTTAATTCGAAACTCTAGACAGAGGCCATGAACATGGAGATGAGTCTATGGAGAGTAATCAGGCCTGGGAGCTTGTAAATCTTCCCAAAGAGGTAAAACCTATCACTAATAGAAATTGTAGATTACACGACGGTTTAAAACTGTTGTGGTATGTTTTGACGACGGTTAAAAGACCGTCGTGTAATCGTCCGTCGTGGTACCAACAAAATTTTTCACGACGGTTTTTTACTGTCATAAAATCCTTATTTTGGCGAGGTTCTAGGATCTTAAGACGAGGCTTCTACGACGGTTTTCACCAAAAAATGTCGTGAAACGCTAAGCTTACACGACGGTTTTCATAAAAATCGTCGTGTAAGCTTAGCCTCACATTGAGCTTACACAACGATTTTTATAAAAACCGTCATGTATGCTATGCCTTACACGACGGTTTTCATAAATACCGTCGTGTATGGCTTTGTTTCACTATGATTTTTGTAAAAACTATCGTGAAAAAGTTGGTCTAAAGCTAAACCAAAATTTTTAGTTTTCCATAATATGAATAGTCCCATATTGTAATCACTAATACAATGCCCTAACTTTATAATCACATAATTATATTGAACTATAAAATTTTACAAAATCATATATATAGATATATATATTTACATTATAAAGTTATATACTCTTTTTATGCTGGCACAATAGTTGATAGATTTTTGGTGTCTAAGTCTATGTTTTTATGTGTGAGGTAAACAAACGATAACAAAAAATAAATAGAATTAACAAAAATATTGAAAATAAAACTAATTAACTAAAACACAAACATAAACACAAACACAAACACATAGTCATAGAAACTTTTCATCAAACACGTGGTGGCTATCACAATAATACTTAGGCATCACAAACACATAGAAAGTAACCTATTCTCACGTCAAAATACTAAATTTTGTTCAAAGTTCTTTCAAACACCAAATACAAGTAACACATACTAAATGGCAAATAACAAAGTAATATATGTAATATTAAAACTAAAACTAAAGCTAAATAGCACTAAAATAACCAAATAATACTGAGTTTAAGACTAACTACAACACTAAAACTAAAACTAATGTTTTGCTATCCCTTTCTTTTATCAGAATTCGAAACGTCAATGACTTTAATTTGAATGGATTTTTTTTTTTTTTATTGAGACAGATAAGAGAAAGTTAGAGGAATCAAGATAGAAAGCTAAATGACTATAAAAAAGATAGAAAGTTAAGTCGTAAGAGACATAAAAATTATGAGAGATATTGAGATTGACATAGAGTCGTTAAGAAAAGAGTAAATAGTAATGACTGATTTGTCGAAGAGTCGAGAGGATGAAAATTATCTTATTTATGGATACATTTGCACCTGACTTGTGTTTTTTTTTTTTCAAAAAAAAATTGAAAAGGTAAAAAAAATTACAATGGTAGAATACATTTCTTATTTTTTTAATAAAAAGCCGCTTCAATCAATTTGAAACGGTAGAACTTATTTTTTAATTAAAAGCCGTTTCAATTAATTTGAAACGGTAGAACTTATTTTCTTTAATAAAAACCCGCTTCAGTCAATTTGAAATGATAGAATACATGCAAATATATGTAATATTGATTGACAAGCCGCCTTAATGATTAAATCAATTTGCAAATGATAGAGCACTAATTTCAGAAAAAAAGGGGACGTGGAACATTAAGTAGCTGGCCCTTATTGATATTATTATATAGAAATCTGCTTTAATGATCAATCAAATTGAAATAGTGAACCAATGCCTAGCCCATGTATATTGAAAGGGTGGTGGGAACTATAGTTTTTATCTTTTTTTAGTTATAAACAGTGTAAAATTTTCACATGGTATATTAATAAAAAAAATCGTAACAGTGTAAAGCTTTCACGTGTTACAATAAAAATGATTCTAATCAACAGTTCCCACCATCTTTTCAAACACCCTAGAAGAAATATATTTATGTTTATTTGACAACACATGCACCAATTGAAGAGATTGTCTCGCCAGCTTTATAACATTATCAAAATGTCAACAATTGTTTTATATTTCTTTAGAAGATCTATTACATGAACATGCAAAAAGCAAATAATATTAAGAAAATGTACCTGGGCCCTTTAGTGGGCCTAGCCCGGCACAGGCCCTTTACGGGCTTGTGCCATGCCATGCTATGGGCTACAAAAATAAGGCCTAGTCTTAAACCCTTCTTCAATGCCAACCCAGCCTGGCCCGCTGCAGTACAAGGCCGAGACGTAGCAAACCTTACACTCATGGACGACACTGCCCAATTGACAACTCTAATTTCACATAAAATATTGACATGCAAAATTACTGTAACTCTTATTCTTACCAAGTTCAAAAAATTCAGTAGTACTTTCCTTTGAAGGTGTTCGTGGTATACCCAAAACCGACACAACTGTATGAAAATCAAACTAATATAAATTGTAACCGAAGGAAAAAAAATTGTAACTTATTAACCGAACTAAAACAATCCATAACGGTTTTGTTTCAACTTTCATGTTAAGAGTTTCAGTTCTAATAAAAATTTATTTTAAGAGTTTCAGTTCTAATAAAAGTTTATATGAAAGCAATCAGCTGTTAAGCCTTTGATCCTTTAGAGTCTAGACTAATTAAAGGGAAATTGTACTAAATAGCATATTTTTAATTATAACATATGTAAATAACACACTTTTAAAAATATTTAAGTTCATATCTTTTCTGAAGTTACGTGCTTTTTTTAAACACTTGAATTTCTAATTTCACCTTGTCATTCTTCTTCTTTTTCTTTTCATTCTCCATCTAGTACTTCATGTTTCTCTCTCATTCTCCCTGAATTAAATAAATATTGGGCTTTGGCCCTTTGGTGACCTAAAACAATGCTAACTACTCATCATATAATCAACTGAGAGTAATCACATCTCACGGTCGCTCTAACTGTCAAAATCTTCTCTCTATAACAATCTCTCTTAAGTCTTTCATCGTTGCTTCAACTGCTAATTTGCCTTACGAGCACCGCCTCTATCAAATTAGTCCCTACTTTGTCATCTAATGTTGCTTTTGCATCTTCGTCAATCTCGCTAAGTCGTACAATAGTTTTTTTTTATCCAGATTTTTTTTTCAAATCTTTTCAATCTAATGAATATTTTTCAATTTTTTTTGTCATATTCCTTAGAGGGATGTCACACCAATGTTTTCAACCAAGACCAAACAAACTGTTCCGAAAGGCCATTAGCCGCTTATCCTTCTCTGTCGATTCAATAACATGTTCTACCACACTTTTAAAAACCGTAGTTATTCATGCCATAGTTGAAAAAGTTGTAACACATTGTTACTCATATTGTATGTTTAAGTTGAACCACACTAAAATATTTATGGAATTTATAAAAAGTAAGTTTTAGCAAATGACATTTATGAAAATGCCCCCAAATTAAAGGGGTCTTTATAGCCCAAAACCTTAAAACCTTCCATGCTTAGTAAAACGAGTTATTATCATTTTGGTACCTTATATTTTGATGAAACATTGAATTAGTACCTTTCTGCTTGAAAAATATCAAAAGGTGCCTTACTAACTTTCGAAAACATCATTTTGTTACCTTGAGCCAATTTTTCAAGATGCAAAATGCTGGGTTTTTTTTTTTCATTTCATTAATTTTGTTTAATTTTAATTTGCTTCATTTTTTTTTTACAGAAAAATAACACTTTTTAAGGCTTCTATCCAAAACATCAAAGGTTACAAATTAAATTTTAACAAAATTAATGTAAAAGGTTTTTCACATCCTAAAAATGAGTTTAGAGTAACAAAATTATATTTTCAAAAATAGTAATATCTCTTTTTGATATTGCTGAGATAACAAGATGCCAATTTGATGTTTTGTCAAAAATACATGTAACAGATGATAGCATCATTGGTAAAATGGACTAAATCCGTTTTATTGGGACAAAGAAGATATAACACAATTTAGAGAGGCAATAAAAATTAGTAGCATTAATTCTGATAAAAGTTAGTAAACAACATTTTGTATATAAAGTTATATTTTTCACGATAAAAGTTACCAAAAATACCCTGTTTAAGTATCGTTTAGTCATCACCCCCACCCCCCTACCCATTTTTTTTTTATCTCCTCCTTTATCCCTCTCTCATCATCTTTTATCCTCTCTTGGCCGATGACCGAAAAATTACGAGCAATGACATGTGATTCAATCTAAGATCTCCTTCACAAGGTCTCACGACTGTGAAGCCTTGTTGTTAGACTAGGTGCCCTAAGGATTAAATGATATAATTGTTTTTAAGACATTTGATTAATAAAGAATTTTTATTTATGTCATATATCAATATTGTCCTCTTTATGTTCATTTATGTGGAATATATGATAAGCAAACATAAGTTTGAGACTGTTAATTTAAATCTTTAAGATAGTATATATGATGGATAGATTCTACAAAAGACATGAATCTTAAGGCGATAATCTAAATATAAAAGGTTCACAATCAAGGAAAAAAGTTTAGCACTTTATTCATGTTAAGACTGTTATATTGTCTACATCCCTAAGGGAGATAACTTGTTTTGGTCATCAAAGTAGGACTCTACGAGTAGAGACATTGTGTATTGTAATTGGTGATGATATATTGGAGTAGGACTAAAGTTGAATTGATTTGGTAAATAATTCCATTGGAATAAATCAATTTATTTTATACAATCATATAGTTATATCTTAATTTTGAAATGAATTAATGAGTCTGTATTCTTGATTTGTGTCTTTTGATGTACCAAAGAGTGACATCCTGAATCAAGTGAAGGTGCACATGCCGGTATGTTGAAGACACGGCTCATGAATGACGTAGACTTGTAATTCATAGATATAGAATCCATAGCTCTTTTGTAGAATTAATGATATTCTCTTATAGGCATTATCTTATAATTGAAAACTGGGGCATTCAACCATTCAGATATATTTGTGTAACCAAATGGTACATTATTTGTATTCATTATAAATAGTATATATTCTAATAGTGAGATAATAGAATATAAGATAAATATAATTAGGAAGGTAAGACGAAATTTATCGTTAAACCGACTATGGATATCCTATGAAGATGTTGCATATGATAATACGTCATCGATGAAAGATTTATTGGAGTTTCCTAATCTATATATAGTTCAAGAGTATAGCTCTAAGCTCTTAATAGAATAGCTTTAGAGTTGATAATTGTAAAATGCACATGTTAGAGACATATTATTTTATAATTATAGGATCTTGATCTATATATGTCCATCGGGTCCTCTTTGTTAACTTATATATTTTCCTATAATGATACGGTGTGTTTTTCCTACAAATTGGTAAATTACGTTAATTCTACAGTTGGTTCAAATTTGGTTGATTGGAATATGATGATTCATATTATTGTATTAGTTAAATTAATTTCATGAATTAATTCAAAATAAACATGTTGAATTATTTAAATATGTTTAATTTGATATGAGATTATCTATATATGACTATTTGAATTAAAAAACTACTCTATTGGGTTATTTGAATTAAAATTGAGGCTTTATAAAATATTCTCATGTAAAATAAAGTGTAGAACTTTCCAAAACTGGGCAGAACTGACAGGTTGGTGACAGGGTATGACAGGCCAGTGAAGGTAACTTAAGTCATGCATATAAGGCAAACCGACAGGCCAGCGGCATGCCAGTGTGCAGAAATAAAGTTACATATTTTGATGTGGATTTTGTCCTAGTTACGAATTTAGAAGCCCAATCTTAGTAGAATTGAAGGTCTTCTAGCCACTATAAATAGGATATTTGTTCCTTTTGTCATTTAGATCTATAGATAAACTTAGAAATAGTATTCTAGAGAGGGAAACTTTAAAACTCCCATCGAATTATTGTTCACAATTAAAAACTATAATTCTTATTTTTTTTGTGGCTGGAAGGAGATATTGCCAAGAGAAGAATCAATTGACGTATGCCCACTCACATTCTAGTCAGGGAAAAGAAAATAACAAAGAATACCACTTGGTTAAGGTTCTTTTGTACATGATTCTTGTGTAGCAGTTCTACTGAAAATTTTCTTTCAAAAGTACGATTATTATTCTACTAAGGTACAAAGATCTTTAGTTAATTTATGATACATAGCATATCTAAGTTGTTTTATAGAAAAAACTTTTACTAAAAATTTTTAAAATTCCATTGTGTACTCATATTCCAACAATTGCTATCAAAGCCATTGTTTTAAGGAGTTTGTGATCATGCAATGTGCATAAATTATGCAATCTTAATACGTCCTGTGCTTGAATTGATTTTTTTAGAGAGTTGGTACTTTAGAGTTTGTATATTATTATATGTTGTCATGAGATTATATAGTGAACAATTATTAATTTTTAATTTTTAATTAAAGTTTTGTTTTAATTATTATTAATTAATTATTTTTTGCTGATTATGGTTCCTTAAAGGTTGGAATGTATATCTAGGATTTTTTTTCATGTAATTACATAGCGGTCTATCATCATCGTCTAGAGGTTTGTTATTTTATTTTATAGAAATTTTGTTAGCCAGAACTCAAAATATTAAAAACAAATCTTGAAGATGGAGATGATAGTGGTTCTATGTATTTTTCTACACTTATAAAATTTTCCATGTTTTTAAATTGTTGAAAATAAACGAAAAACTACAAAATTATCTTTTTAAAAGAAAAAAGATTGAAAACCTGGTTCAACGACGGATTGGCAAGCCGGTGATCTTATGCTAGCTAGCCGGTAGCTAACAGAGGCACGGGTTCAGTATGAAACTGGTTGGCTGGTAATTATAATTCAGCAAGCTGGTCTTGGCAGAATTGGTTTTAATTGTAGTATGTTTTTGAAGCAGTTTTTATTTATTTTTGAAGTAATTTTGAAAAATATTGAATTTTATAATAACCAGAAAAATAAATTTCGATATATATGACATTGAAATTGAAGAAGATGCCACTTAAAGAAGGATAAAACGAGAAGATACAAGATGAGGCATCGGTATATGTTTGGATTTAATTTTGTAATCTTTATTTCCTTTTTTCTAGGATGAAACCATAATGTTACGGCTATTTATTATATTGCTTATAGTTTTGCATATTGCATTGTTTGTTTACTTTATAAGATGTTTTGTCATGCATGTTGATAACATATCATATAGAATAGGGGGACACCGTTCATTAAAAATTATTTATGCAAGTTTTAACATAAAACCTTGTTTCTAAAATATCAAGTGGGCGAAGATTTTCGAAGAAAGGACCTAAGGTCTCCATCGTTGGCCTATAGGTAACAAATAATGGTTCTACCCCTAGGAAGGGATGCATCATATACTGGGTTGGATATCTTAGAGGATAAAATGCTTGAGTATGGTTTATCTGTTAGTAATGTGCTCTAGGCCAATTATATAATGACTACATATTGACTTCGTTACATTTGCATTTTATTAATAAAGAGGCATTTTTATTATTTTTTTTATTACATAAATAGTTAATTCTACCTAAGGTCATCAAGTATATGACTTGATAGTAAAAACTCTTAGGTGAAAAATTGAATTCTATTCTAAATTATCCCTAGTTGGTCATTATTATTGGGATAATAATGAATGAAGACTAGTATGAAGTTTGACTGATGATTATGTTTTACTAATCATGTGTATGAGACACTAAGTCAACTCATAGATACATATTTGAGAAATGATGTATTGGATCGACCCGCTATAAGAATACTACATGAATAATTGTCATAAGTGATTCTCATCACAATAGTATTATCATAGTCCTTTGACCTGAAATCACCATAGTTTCCTACATGACAAGTTCTATATTTTGACACAATCTAATATTATCTTTAACAGGATGATGGAATGGATTATTGTTGGATATAAAGTGAATCACATGAGAAATGTGAGTGATCAAGAAGGAATTTGTCCCTTATTCATTATGAGAAAGATATCTATAAGCCCCTCGATAAGTTAGACTGAAGTAGTATGTATGGCCATACTAGAATGAAGTGATAAGGGTTATCGATATCAGTCTACTTAAGATCGAGAAATAATATGATTGGATAGTATAAGGATGACATAAACCATGCCTTATGTTCAATCAAGGTATCTAGTAACAAAATGACTTTAATACTTATTGTGGATTAGGTTATGTCGAATTATTAACATTCACATAACTTAGGTAATCATAATGTCTTGCTAGAAGCTACTTAATATTTGTGGGCCAGAAACAGAATTTCAATCCCACTACCAACGTTATGTGAACCTACAGGGTCGCACACTCAAAACATACGAAAAACTAATTTTGAGTTTACTGTGTCTAGGTTCAATGAATCTGATAATGTCTAAATTTGATGTACTAGATATGTGTAGGTTCATTGAATCTGACATTATCTAGATTTTCTAAATCATATTCGAATTAGTGACATTATCTAGATTTTTTGAATCATATTTGAATTACAGTTTACCTTAGTTAAAATCTGACTCTATCTCGAAGTTAATATATATATATATATATGTGTGTGTTTTTGGGTTTCTAGCCAAAAAAAGAAAAACAAGGCATTCTCTCATTCTAAAAGGCAAAAACATTAAAAACCCTAAAATTAGAGAGAGAGTTATTTACCATAAAGAGAGGGTGCTAGCACACAAATTCATTTTTGAGAGAGTCTGTTCATGTTGATACCTGCAGAGAGCATTGCTCTAAGTAACAAGTCTGAATCCAATCCTGAATATGAAAAGCACAAGTTTGGGTGTCACCAGAGTAAACCCGCTCTCTTCCTTCTAGAAATCTTGCCCCTTTTGTCATCTTGGTAAGATTCAATGACTTTCTTATCAATCTAATCGAATTGCATGGATCCTGTAAGAGTTTTATGGGAATTAATTTTAATTTTTTGCTGCTTATTTGAATCACAAAATCCAACAAAACCCAACATTATCATTATTCACTCCTAGGTGGTAATTATAAACTATGGATCAAGTAGTTGAAATTATGGTTAAACACTAAAAATTAATTTTATTATTAATTTCCCCTATGAGCTTTATTAATAAAATTAATGGCCAAAGAAAATGATTATAAGCATACGCTAAGCCAAGATGAGTCTTAGATAAAATATACTAATTGGATGGGATTTGTGTTTCTGATTGAATTTGATAAGTCTCCCATCGACAGCTTCTTAGTTAAGAATTATCATTGTAAGATTGTGTTTTTTTATAGTTTTGACACATAAACACATTATATGCTTGTTTATATGTTTGTGTTATCTTATTATAATGTTATTGAATGTTTTGCTTATGTTTGGTATGTGCATCCTTATTATAGATCAAAATGTCTAAAAACGCATTATCTTCGATCCTTGATAAAAATACACTAAACGACAAGAATTATAACGATTGAAAAAAGAACCTTAACATTGTCTTATCTTTTGAGAAACTAATATTTGTGCTAACCATACCCTGTCCTTCTTCGCCCACCGGCAAATTCATTAACAAGCAAATCTAAGCGTATGATCACTGGAAGGATGTTGATTATCAAGCTCACAGCTACATTATGGTTAGCATGAATAATGTGCTACAAGCTCAACATGAAGATTATGAAACTACTCGGCAAATCATGGATAATCTTGAAGACATGTTTGGAGGCCAAGCATTAATGAAGCAGCAAGGGGCTCTTCAAAAGCTTTTTAATTGCAGATAAAATCTGGGGACATCTTTGAAGGAGCATATGATGTTGATCATGGATTACCTCGTTGAGGCTCAAAATCATGGAGCTAACATCGATGCTGAGTCACAGATGACTATGATTTTTTAAACGCTTTCTAAGGAGTTCATCTCATTTAGAAGTTCATACAATTTGAGCAATACACATGATGTAACCTTAACTGAGCTGATGAAGCAGTTACAGGAGTTCGAAAACCTGATCAAAGATACATCAGCCGGTGGAGAGGCAAACATAGCGGTTGCATCTGATTCAGTTCTAACTCTAAAAATGGAAAGATTTAAAAGGCCAAGAATGGGAAATCTTCTATTTTGCCAACCAAGGGCAAGACTAAGAAGAAAAAGAAGAAGAATAAGAAGAAGAAAAAGAAGAGGAACCCAAAGAAACTCAAATGCTTCTTTTATGAGAAGGTCAGGTACATGAAAAAGAATTTCAAGGACT
Source organism: Artocarpus hirsutus (assembly GCA_946598075.1). Taxonomy (NCBI): domain Eukaryota; kingdom Viridiplantae; phylum Streptophyta; class Magnoliopsida; order Rosales; family Moraceae; genus Artocarpus; species Artocarpus hirsutus. The sequence continues at coordinate 27,331 of CAMOHE010044893.1, forward strand.
TCCTAGCTAAAGGAGGTAAGTGTGAATTTCTGATTATTGAAACTTGTTTAATTGAAGAATCAAGTGACACTTGAGTCATAAATCTAGTGCAACTAACCATATTGTTTCTCTATAGGGGTTCAAGGAAATGACAAGTCTGCTAAATGAGCACTTCACATTATAGATAGGTGATGGGAACCTTAGTGTTGGTTCCAACAGTGAAATATAGCCATCTTTATTTTGATAGTTATAGGAGTTTAGTTTTGCAGGATTATTTTTATGTTTTTAAACTTAAAAGGAATTTAATTTCTATTGCTTGTTATTTAAGGATTTATATTCAGTTTCTTTTAATAATAAAATGGTGATTTGTAAAAACAAATCTTTTATCTATAATGGATGGATGTAAAATAATCTATATTTTATCAAACCTAAGATGGACTTACTGCTGAACATTAAGATTAATAATAATTCTAAAAAGCTTAAAATTTCTCATTCTAATGAGACTTCTCTTTGGCACTTGTAATTAGGTTATATTGGCCTAAATAGGACTCAAAGGTTGGTAAAAAATGGACTTGTAAACCATTTAGAAGTAGAATTTATACCACAATATGAATCTTGTTTGGAAGGCAAAATAACCAAAAGAACATTTGGGTCTAAGGGCAATTGAACTGAAAGGGTTCTAGAACTTATGTATAGTGATGTTTATGGTCTTATGAACATCAAGGCATAAGGATGGTACAAGTATTTCATCACGTTTATTGATGACTACTCAAGATATGGGCATGTTTACCTCATACATCATAAGAGCAAAACTTTTGATGTAACGACCCAACTTTTTAGGCCGTTACTTAACTTGCTTAAACTTCATTTCTTATTCTTAACTCTTAGTTACAAGTAAGAAAAATACTGGACATTTAAAAAAAAATACTTTGAAACTATTGCAGCTTCCATTACAACATAAACTAAAATGTTGTACAAAACTTAACTTTGCAGTCATGCAAAAACATACTTAAAAATATACTTGGAAACATTCTTGAAAGTGTTGTGATTGTTATTGCAAAAAAAGGTTGAAACATAGCATAAAGCTTGACTTAATAATTATTCAAAATATTTCATAAAGTATATCTTTTAAAATGTTTTTTCATAAAACAGTTTTTATAAGACATTTTCTTAAACATTTTCTTTTTTTAAACTCTTAAAATAATTTTTCAAACAAAACTTTTTCTAAACAGAGCAAAAAACTTCTATAATGGTATCCATACCTAATCCTTATATATGTCTGCTTAACACCAAGCTCTTTAACCAATGCTACTGGTCTTGTGTAAAGTTATCTACAGCATGAAGAAACTTGTAATGAGCTTTCGCTTAGTAAGTTCAAGCATAATCTCACCGAACATAGACATTCTTTTTAAAACATTTTTCATAAAACTTTTCTCATAAAACATTCCTCATAAATTTTTTTTCATAAAATATTCATCATAAAAACATTTCTTTGAAAGGAACACAAGCAAGGACATAATGTATGATTCTATTTATGCTCATTTATGAACATCTAATTATGAACTTCTTATTATCATTCATAACTTACTTAAACTTCTTATTGCTATTCTTATCCTTTCTTTATCTTGAGGCTTAAGTGTTCATACTGACATAATCAATTATGATATCATAAACATAATGCTTTCTTTGTAGAAGATTTAAGACCATAGAATAATAAGATCATAACTTTAACATAACTTTATACCTCACATCAAGGAGGCTAGTATTACACTTTAATTATCATCATTGATTTACCTTATTGTAAACTTTAATGAGCATATGCAATGCTAAACATACATTATACTATAACTTAACATTAAAACATTAAACATAGCAAATGCAACATATTGTAAATCATACATGGTCTTTAAAACATTATGCATACTTAATGCAAACATATTTCAGGCATATATAAAGCATTTCAAAATTATTTTCTTCACGCCATAGTGAAGGTTTGAGACTTACATGAAAATCGCTCTAGCGTTCTAATTTTACCCATTTTTCTTTTATTAGTCGGCTTTTTGTCCTATTTAAACAACACCTAATTATTAGCCATCTTTCTTATTATTGACCTACTTGATCCATATACAAAACATTAAGCATTCATTCTTTTTACTGGGTCTCGTTACCATCAATTTATTCCTCTTAACTTGAATTTTCCTTAGTTAAATTTTACGTTTTATTTGATGGTTAGTAACTTAACATAATATGAAACATTTTTTACTTAAGGATGTTTCGCTAATTCAAAGGGCTCAGGGTCTGTTTTAGCGGTTTTAAAAAAATGATGATTTAACCTTTAATGGTTTTTTGTAAGTAATGTAACTTTACTAAATGTCTCCTTTTACATTACCAACCCGACACTTATGGGTTACGGAAAAATTCCCACAAAAAAGCGTTTTCTTAAATCGGTCATTTTGGGATTCGTTTTGGCTTTTTTTACAAAAAATAACCTTTTTGCCCTTAACGGGTCTTAAAACTTTCGGAGCCCATTTAAAGAAAATCTACATTTCTTTATTCCTAGTAATGTTACAAAAAATAAAACATCAGTTTTCTTTTTGATAAAATCCACTTTATCAAAACTTTACAGTTTTTACCCTCTAATATGAAAATCTTGTCGATTTTGTCCTTGTCATGTTTCTTGTTCTTTTCTTGGTAAAAATATGTGGTTATTTACTCACCATAGCAGTGCTATAAAACCAATATTTCTCACTGAAAATTTAATTTTATAAGGTTTTACTGTTTTTAGCCTGAAACACAAAAATCTTAACATTTTTACTCCTGGTACCAAAATTAACCACCTTATGCCAAAACATCCAATTTTTTTGCAAGCATTAAAACTTACAAAAAATCCTTGGTCTCATTCAAATAATTTTGAAATATTTTCCTTATTTCAAAATTTTGTGCTTAAAATCTCGTAAAACTTATATCTTAAAATCAATACGCAATTTTCTCCAACCCTCCATGATTCCTAACCATTTTGACAAGATCTACAACTTATTTAACTTTTCCCAAAATCATTCATCTTATAGAGATTTGGGATGTGCAGAACAAAAATCCATATTTTTTGGCTTGATCCAATCAAAATTCGAGTAGGATTTCTTTATAAAAGTTGTCCCACTCGACATTTTCAATAAATCTCATATTGAAGTCAGAGAATAATTTGGCTTCTAAGTGCCTCAGACATTTAATTCTTTCAAAAAGGCCCTTAAAACACTTTTATGACAATTTTTGCATAACTTGATTTGGTAGGGTTTAATCTCACTTTAATCCTTTTAAACATATTCTTAAACATTTAATGCTCTAAATAATATGCAATAACATCCATTTTACATGCCATGATCCAAACATTTTATCAAACACTTTAAATGCTTAAAGTTTATCATATTTTATTGTTCTAACTTAAAACCATAGTTTTTCTTTCCATCATCATCATCATCCATCTATCATACACTTTTAGCTCTTGAAAGCTTCCAAATCCCGTTTGTATCAAACACTTGGTATGCACATAAATATACAAACTTTAATATAGCTTATGAGACTAAGGTTTTACCTAGACCATCTAAAGTGTTTGTCCCTTCCTTTTAGCTCTTGAAAGCTTCCAAATCCCTTTGACATCAAGATCATAGCATACCATAAAATATCCAACTCAAAACTTGAACAAAAGCCCTAAAATACAATAAGGAAGGTTGTCCCCTCCTTTTAGCTCTTAAAAGCTTCCAAATCCCTTTGATATCAAGCTCATAGCATACCATAAAGAAGCCAACTCAAAACTTGAACAAGAACCCTAAAATGCAATAAGTACAGTTAGGGTTTATCTTAAATCTTCTTAATCCTCCACTATACTCCTTGATTTTGCTTTAAAACCTGATTGAGAGGCTTGGTATCATCAAACTTAAGAGAGAAAACCATGGTGAGGGGAGCAGATTTCTCTTGTGAAAATAGGAAGATTTTTTAAATCTTAAAAATCTAATTTTTACTTTTATAGAATTTATCACAAAAAAGGGGATTTAAATAGTAATCCCTATAACATGTGTATTGCTTTTAAAATATTTAACAAATTTTTTAGCATAAAATTAAGCTCATAAAATTTGTACATAATTTACTTAACATAATCCCTTAATTATTGCATATATAATGCACTAAAAATTCTTGGGTGTCACATTTGACAAGTTTAAGATGTTGTAGAAAAGCAAAAGCAATTGGGTAAACCCATGAAAGCACTTCGACACAATCAAGATGGTGAATACCTCTCCAATGAGTTCTTAGGATACCTAGTAGAGAACAGGATTTTATCCCATTTGACTATGGCTGGTACTCCGTAGCAGCATGGCATGGCTCAGAGAAGAAATAAGACCTTGTCGGATATGGTAAGATCCATGATATCACCTCTATGTAAAGAAAGAGAAATGCTCTTTTGGACGGCTCGAGATCCTATTCCTAGGGCATTGGATGGGCATCAGATCCATCAAGGAGTGGCAAGCACCTATCAAGGTGAGCGAGTGAGATCATTTTTAGGGCTTGTGAACTATTGCAAAAGATTCATTGTAAGTTATTGGAAAAGGGTTGCTCAACTCAAAAATCTCTTAAAGAAGGACGTATAGACCGATCATGGCAAGACACTAATCAGAAGAGTGTCAAAGAGCTTTTGAGGACCTAAAGCAAGCAGTCATTGGTGACTCTATATTGTAGCTGCTAGATCATGCTAAGCCATTTGAAGTACACATGGATATGTCAGACTATGCCGTCGACACTGCCATTGTCATGTTGGGGACATTCCCTATAAACCATATGTTATCGTTTGACAACGCCTTCAAAATTGATTCCTAAAACTCCTCACAAGTTGTAGATGGATAGGAAGACATCCTTAAAGCATATACACATATGGGGATGTCCTGCTCATATCCTAAATAAGAAATCGAATAAGTTACAAGCACGTTCGAAGGTTTATGTGTTTGTACGATATCTAAGAAGGACAAAATGTGGTTATTTCTACAATTAAAAATAAAATAAAGTTATGGTTTCAAAAAATGCAACTTTCTTTGAGGAAAGTTACAACAATGACTTTATGCTTTATAGTAGAAAAGTAATCAAGGAGACAGGGAGTGATACCAAGCAACAACCTAGGGACCTTCGACGTAGCGAGAGGATTGGCCGTCAGCCTGAGAAGTATATGTTTAATGGTGAAGCTTGCTTAGCTGAACTAGTTAATCAAGACAGGAATCCTTACACTTAGAGACCATGGAGGATGTTGATAAAAAAAAACTCTAGATAGAGGCTATAAACACTAAAAGGAACTCTATAAAGACTAATCAAGTATGGGAGCTTGTGGACCTTCCTAAAGGGGTAGAATTCAGAGAGTACAAGTGGGTTTATAAGAGAAAAAGAGAAGTAGATGAGAAAGTCAAAATCTATAAGGCTAGGCTAGTAGCAAAAGGAAACACGCAAAAGGATAGAATCGATTACCAGAAAACCTTTTTACCTGTAGCTATGCTTAAGTCCATTCATGTTCTTTTGTCCAGTGCTACCACTCTTGATTATGAGATTGCAAAATGGATGTCAAGATGACATTCTTAGATGGCCATCTTATAAGACCATATACATGGTACAGCCAAACGAGTTCAAAGCTAAGGAGCAAGACAATAAGGTTTGCATGTTGCTAAAGTCTATTTATAGACTTAAGTAAACATCCCATTCTTAGAACATAAGATTTGACCAAATAGTTAAGGTTTATGGAAACAAAATAGGGACAAACCATGTGTTTATAAACACAATAAAGATATGTAAGTGCTCTTTCTCTATGTAGATGACATTATGCTCATTCGCAATAATGTAGGAGCATTGTAAATGATCAAAGTTTGGTTGAATAATTAGTTTGACATGAAGGATTTGGGTGAGGCTAATTTTATTATAGGCATCTAAATCTTTAAATATAGGAAGAACAAATTAATAGTTTATTCCCAAGCTTCATATATAGATAAATTATCGAGAAGTTTGCAATGCAAAATTTTAAAAAAGGTAGGCAATTATCTAGGTTCGGAATTATTTTTTCTAAGAGGGATAGTCCATGGAATGATGTGAAAATAGAATATATGAAGAATGTGCCTTATGCTTCGATAATAGGTAGTCTCATATATGCTATGTTTTGCACACTACTTGAATATGCTATACGGTCAAGATTGTGAGTCGATTTCAATCAGACTAGGACCAAACTATTGGGTTATAGTCAATCAAATTTTTAAGTACCTAAGAAAGAATAGAGGTTATATGGTAGTGTATTCTTGCAAGGATCTAACACCTCTTGGATATGTAGACTCAAATTTCTAATCCTGTCTAGATTCAAGTAAATCGACTTGTAGGTCTGTGTCTACTCTTGGTGAAAGCACTATTGTTTAGAGAAGTGTCAAGCAAGGTTGCAATGCTAATTCAATCATGAAGGCTAAGTATGTGGCTGCCAGTGATGCTTTGAAAGAAGCAATATGGTACCGCAGGTTTCTTGAGAATCTTGAGGTAGTTTATAGTATGAATAAGGCAATAATTTTATTATATGATAATAATACAGGATAACTAATGTCAAAGAGTCTAGATATCATAAGATAAGTAAGCACATAGGTCAGAATATCATGTGATAAGGGACTTTATTGAGGATAGGCATGTCTCCGAGGATAATATAGTTGATCCTTTCACAAAGATACTACCTTTAAGGACCTTCGAGAAGCATGTTGAGGCAATAGGGATACGTAACATATTACATTTACTCACTTAGGGCAATTCGCAGATTGTTAGACTACATGCCATAAGAATTAAATAATGTAATTGTTTTTTAAGATATTTAATCAATAAAGGATTATTATTTATGTCATATATCAATATTGTCTCTTTGTGTTCATTTACGTTGAATATATGATAAGCAAACAAAAGTCTGAAATTGTTAATCTAACCCTTTAAGATCAAATATATGATAGACGGATTATACGAAAGACATTAATCGTAAGGTGATGGTTTAAATTTACAAGACCCTTTAATAAAATTGGGTGCTTTATTCATGTTAAGGTTATTATATTGTCTATATCTCTAACAGGAGATCACTTGTCTTGGTTATTTGAGTGGGACTCCATGAGTAGTGACATAGGTATAATGGTCGTTGATGATGATATATTAGGTCGGGACAAGTTAAATTGATTTGATAAATAATTTCATTTGAATAAATCAATTCAATTTAGACAATCAATTATGTTATACCTTAATCTTGAAATAAATTAATGCATCTGTATTCTTGACTCATGTCCGTTGCTGTACCAAAGCAGGACGTCTAAAATTGAGTGAAGATACGCTTGTCGGTATGTTGGAGACATGACTCATAAATGAATAGACTCGTAATTAATAGATATGGAATTGATAGCTCCTTCGTAGAGTTAATTATATTCTCTTATAGGCATTATCCTATAATTAGAAATTTGAGTGCTCAACCACTTAGATACGTTTATGTAACCAAATGGTATATAATTTCTATTGGTTATAACTAGTAAATATTCCAATGATGAGATAATGGAACATAAGATAAATAAAATCAAGAAGGTAAAACGAAATTTATCTCTAAACCAATTATGGATATCTTATGAGAATGTTGCATATGATGATATGTCATAGACAAAAGACTTATTGGAGTTTCTTAATATATATATATATAGTGCAAGAGTGTAGTTTTAAGCTTTAAGTGAAATAACTTTAGAATTGAGGGGAACATGCCATTTTATAATTATAGGAGCTTGATATATATATATATATATATATATCCATTGGGTCCCTTTTGCTAGCTCATATATTTTCTTATAATGATATGGCGTGTTTTTCTTATAAATTGATAACTTATGTTAATTATATGATTGGTTAAAATTTGGTTAATTGGATTATGATAATACATGTTAGTTTATTGGTTGAATTAATTTCGTAAATTAATTCAAAATAAAAATGTTGAATTATTTAAATATATTTATTTGATATGAGATTATCTGTATATGACTGTTTTAATCAGATAGCTTCTTCATTGAGTTATTTGATTTAAAATGGAGGCTCTATGAAAGATTCTAGTCTAAAATAAAATATAGAACTATTTAAAACTAGGCAGAATCGGTAGGCTAGTGACAAGGTCTAGCCATCCGGTGACCATAACCTAATTTACACATATTAAGCAAATTGGCAAGCCAATAATTAGGACTGTTGCTAGTGCGTGTAAATAAAGTTACACATTTTGAAGTGGATTTTTAACCTAGTTACGAATTCAGAAGCCTAATCTTAGTAGAATTGAAGCCCTACCAGTCACTATAAATAGGATACTTATTCCTATTATCATTTCGATCATTGGAGAAATTTAGAAAGAGTATTCTAGAGAAAAAAATTCTAAAACTCCCATAAAATTAGTGTTCAACATCACTATAATTTTTGGTTTTCTCTTGTAGTTTTAAGAAGACATTGCCAAGAGGAGAATCGAATGACATGTGCTCACTCATATTCCGATCATGAAAAAGAGTAGCAAAGACTAGGTGGTTAAGGTTCTTATAGACGCGATTCTTATGGGTGTAAGGAGACATTGCCAAGCACATTCTGGTCATAGAAAAGAGAATAATAAAGAACACCACTTGGTTGAGGCTTTTTTAGATAAGATTTTTGTGTAGCAGTTTTACCAAATATTTTTCTTTTGAAAGTGCAACTATTGTTTCACCAAGATATGAAGATCTTTATTAAGTTTATAAATATCATATCTAACTCGTTTTATGAAAAATGTTTTTACTAAAAAATTTTAAAATTTCGCTGCGTACTTGTCTTCTAACACTCACAACGGCGGTCGATGGCCTCACGACGATGAGTTTGTCTTCTCCAGTCTATGATAAGGAGTTTATCTTCTCTTTCTATGGACTTGCTTGCACCGACACGGTTTGGCGAGAGGAGGACACCAAGCCGTCGAGCTTCATCGCTTGTAGTTGTTGATCTCTTGTCAAGCACCATTCAGGGATCTCGCATCGACACACAAACGTGATATGAACATTCTTAGATTTGTCAATGATGGACTCAGACTTTAAGCAGTTGTGAAGAGAGAGAAAGAAATAGAGAGAGAGTTGGTAGAAAGAGAAAGAGGTTTTATTTGACCCTATGTATTTGATATTTTAAATATGTTATTTATTATCATTGTTTAAAAATACGCTATTTAGTTCATATTGTTTAACAAAAAAAAAAAAGTTCATATGATATAATTTCCCCTTTTGTAAAACGAATAGGCCCATGCAAAGCTCAATAAGCCCTTCATGTTAACTACATAGTTAAAATATTGGCCAAGTTTAAATAAGAATAAATTAGTTATATTCTATCAAAAATATTTACACAAATGTCTATTTGAACTTATTGAATCTGAATTTGTCTACTTCCAAACAATATTATAATACTATCTATTTGTTAAATTTTGGTGATTTTTAGAATTCCATTATACCCAGGTATTTAATTTTAGGAGCTTAAACATTTGGCCTTTTTTTATTCATCACTTTACATTAGGTATATGTAACCATACCTTGAATAATCGTCAATATATATGACAAAATATTCGTAACCACCACATGTTATACACTCAATGGACCGCAGACATTTGAATGTATTAGCTCAAGTGGTTCCTTGGCCCTTTCGCCTTAAAGAAAGGCCTCTTAGTCATTTTACCTTCAAGATAAGATTCATAAACTGGTAGAGAACCAACTTTTAGTTCTTTTAAAGGATCATCCTTTACTAGTCTATTAATTCTATCAAGGTTAACGTGACCTAATCTAAGGTGCCATAGGTATGTTTTATTATCAGAAGAAATCTTTTGCTTCTTAGGCTTTGGTTGTTCAACTTTGAACATTTCGGTATTAAGCAATGATTTTTCGTTGGGCCTTAAAGTGTAAAGCCCATTTTCTAGATGCATAGAACAAATATTCAAACCATTTCTAGAAATATTAACATTATTATTATTAAAAGAAACATTAAACATTTGTTCAAACAACTTGGAAATAGAAATCAAATTTCTACGAAAACAAGGAATGTAATAAACATTGTCCAAAATTAAAAACTTATTTCTAAAATAAAGTTTAACAACTCCCACTACTCTTGCCGAAACAACCTCTCCCGTTTCCACTCTTATTGTTTGTTCCCCGTCTGCAAGCTCCCTTGAAGAATTAAGCATCTGCAAAGAAGAACAAACATGGTTAGCCCCCTGAATCAATTATCCAAGGTGAAGTATCATCTTCAACTAAACAAGCTTCTAAAACGAGTAAATCTGATTTACCGTTATTCTTCTTTTCTTTAAGCTCCTAAAGATACTTCTTGTAGTTTCTCTTCCAGTGCCCAACTACGCCGTAGTGGAAACATTTTCCTGTAGGCTTCTTTTGCTTTGAGCTCCTTTTGTTGTTGTTGCTTTTGTTCTTCTTAGGTTGCCCTCCATTTTTAGACTTTCCACTTCCTTCAGTCCTCTTCCTCTTCTTATTCTTTTGCGTAGAAGAGGAGGGTTGAGCTTCTGCAACATTTGCCTCACCTTCTTTAGTCTTTTCTTTTGAAATAGACTCGCAGGTTTGCAGCTCATTAAGCAACTCAATCATATTATATTTCAGCTTGTTCATGAAATAGTTGCTTTTGAACTAAAGGAACGCAGGGGTGAGGGTTTCCAAAATCATCCCTACCTGTGTGGCTTCATCTATCATAGCCCATTCACCTCGGCCTCATGGAGATATTTTAACCATGTTGAGAACATGTTCTTTGACCGAAATGCCTGCCTTCATTTTGGCATTCATTACCGCCTTAACAGCATCGTGGCGTGCCTTTTCAGAAGGTTTTTCAAACATGTCTTGTAGAGACTGCATTATCTTATAAGCGGTCTCCATGCTTTCGTGCTTCATCCTAGTCACATCAGACATGCCAGCCAAAAGATAACAGCGGGCCTTGTTGTTTGCCTCGATTCAATGATCATATACTTCTTGTACATTACGAGGAGTTTTGGCAGCAAGCGATGGAGGATATTCCTCCGTTAGGACAAACTTGTGATTTTTACAAATTAGTACAATGTTCTTGTTACCCTTCCACTTGACAAAATTATCTCCAGTTAATTTTTCATTTGAGAGAATAACGATGATTGGATTAGACATTGTTGCTGTAATAAATAAATAAAATAACATTAATTAAATGGTTGCATAAACATCATAAATATATGTTTTGGAATAGTAAACATGATGCATGATGCATATGAAAAACACACAAAAAATATTTTACTAATTCCACGATTATTCAATTTTAATAAATAAAGTGCCGCCGTAGGGTAGGTCAAATTATTTATGAATTGAATTGAGACATTCTCGATTAATAAATATATTCAAAATATCTCATATTTTCTATATTTATTAATAACCGTTTATATTTGGTCAAGATATAATTAACAATTTAATTATATCCTTATGAGTTTGACCCACTATTTTAGATTTTAACAACTTAACTCAAAATTACCACTGTAGGGTAGGTCAATTTTGAAATACATTATAGAATCCTATCTCTTAGAAGCCAACCTTGCTATTGACTTAAATGGACACCCTCTATAGGGAAAACGAAATCAAAGCGTCGCGAGACGCTACCTAAATCTCACAGTGTTGTACTAATAGTGGAGACCGCAGATTATATTGTCATATTACCTTCTCCCACTCATTATTTTAAAATATGTGTTTTATCTTATAAAACATCATATGTTTCATAACTCTGGTAAATAAAAATAATTTTTAATTACTAGGTTATATTATGGGTTAATAGAATCTCATTCTACTTACACTTAAATAAATTACCAGATTTTCCAAAAATCTAAATTTATTATGAATTATCTAAGTTACACAATATTATACAATTTAAAATTAGATAACTTAGAATTAATGTGAATTTTACGAAGTCTTAACTATTAAAACTAAATTCACATTATTCGGTTGATTAATAAATTAAGATTCTATAAAACCAACTTAATTAATTTAATCTCGTTAAATTAATTCTAACACATATTAAATCATTTTATAAACACCTTTATAGAAAAAATAATATGCATGTCATGTCACATGAAAATAAAACATACAAATAAACAATAGATTTTTGACTGGATCCTTTTGGATAATTAAAATTACAATCCATAAAAAATAAAAGAGAAAAAAAATTACAAAGGTCTTCTTGTAATTTACACTTTATTCCCTGCTCCAAAATTGCAGTCTTCATTAGGTAGTTTATTGTACAACAATCTACTAGGTTACCTTTGAAATTTGACAGGCCTAAAGTTCTCAACTAGGCCAAAAGATCCAATGAACTTCTTTTTCTTTGTCGCTCCATGTGTAGCAGGTGAAGGAGAGGAGAAAAAAAATTGAAAAGAAATAATAATAATAACAATAAATTACAAAAAAGCCTATACCCCTTTATGGGTTTACACAGATTTGATCTGATCAAACTGAAAATAAAATATCAATCCAAAAGGACCATATAATTAACGACCAAAAATCCATTCATTAAATAACCATTCATCATATGAATAAAAATTACAAAGATGTAAAGTGCCCACAAACATGCATCAAAAAACATGATATTATCAAAATAAAATCATGTTAATTAAAATTATATATGCTATAACCCACTCTGATACCATTTGTTGGAATTAAAATATGAAACACAGCAGAAGGAACAGATCGTTGATAAACAAAAATTTTCTAAAAACTTTGTTCATCGAAAATAGATATATAATTTTAATTAACAATAGAAAGCTTTAGGAAGCTTACTAACCTTTTTGAAAACTATCAGGGTATCCTAATTTTCCTCTTTGACACCACGATCTTCCAATCCAGGCCTCCATACTAATGGAAAGACGAATGGGAGTCAAACTGCAAGAATAAATTTTTCTCACACTTTCTGAATCTGCTATGTACTCAACACATGAGATAGCAGACCTTTTTTTTCAGAGAAGAACTCTCAGTTTTTCTCTCAGAGTATTTTACAAAAGCTACGTGAATGAAAAATCTCTTGAGATAACTGTTAGCTCTCCCTTTTTATATCTAAGCCATTAGCAATTTTTTAATTGATTTTCAATTTGAAATAACCACCATATCAGATATATGGGGAAAGGATATATTTTGCATGATTCTAACCTTTTTTCTTTCCCTTTTCTATTTTATTTTTTTTATTTAAAATGAATCACGTTGGTGATTCTTTCAAATTATATATATATATATATGTTAAAACTCGTTTACGTAAACGTAAGTTTACGGTTTTACTTTTTTTTTTTTACCGAATCACGTTAACATGATTTGAATAACATATATATATATATATATATATATATATAAGTAAAACGTAAACGTTATGTAATATATATATATATATATATATTAATAAATAATAAAATCTAATATGTATAAAAAGACTCGGTCTAAAACCATATATATATCTAAATTCAAAAATAAATCACATTTATTTAAAAATAGATTTTAAAAATAATCAATTAATTAATCAACTAATGCTCAGTTAAATGTGACAACATTTAGCACTTTACATTATGTATTACAGAGAACATTTTTCTGTGTTACATTAATAATTTAAGTGTGAAATTATTAATTCAGAATTCAATAATTCTAAACTAAATATGTATAATTCATTCTATGCATAAATCCATTATAGTGTTACAAACGTGGCATTGGGGACCTATGGACCTATAACCCAAGCTCCAATAAATTTGACAATTAATCAAACTCTTTAATTAATGTGTCAAATTTATTAGTTTCAGTGTTACTCCACTAAAAACCTAAAACTGAGCTCTTGAGGTTATGGTAAAATTACTCAAAGAAAATTAGCGAGTAGTGCATTGATATAATCATTACATATAAGTCAGTCCTCCATAAATAGTTCATAATAAGATATAAGTTCAATTTCCGTTTACTTCTCTTATTATATCTTTGTCCTTGAGTTCTAATAGTCCTCTACTGAATAGTTAATTCATAATCTTATTATGAACAAACGCTCTACTGTTCAAACCTCGAATTATCACTCAAGAGAACTATTTTTCTAACTTTCATAGGAAAGGAATGGATTCCATATCTGTATAATATTATTCCTAGCCATTTATTACATTATGTTTCTAAGTTGCTAAGTTATGATCTGTGCTAAAACAAATCTTACCAAGCAAATCAAAAAACGTAATGTCATAAACAGGAGTCTAATAAATACTCAGGATTACGACCGTCAAATATATAATCATCATAGTGATAAATTTGAATAGTCTATTTCTAACAGATGATTATTAGAGATTCATAATTTATCTAGTCTAGTCCTTTATAATCTTATTATATAAAATACCTCAAATCCAATGTCTCTGCATTAATAGTCCGGATAATGACTATTTCACTTTAAATGAGATTGGACCGTACTGTAATATTTAATTAAAAATCCTAAACTTTAATTAATTATTACGGACTATTTAGATTATTATCTATAAATTTTATCCTTAAGCATATAACACTTATCAGCTAAATTTATAGTCACATAATTAATCATGAAATTTTATCGATGTTTATAAATGTATTTATAACACATATAACCAACCAAAATGATAATAAATGTCACTTTATTTATTTATTAACAATACGTACAATGTCACAGCTTTTAGGGCACCAAACCCTACAAAGAATCCTCGATAATTTTACTAGTCTTACCTTTTTGTCAAAATTCTGTTTATTATTCTCTCAAAGATTGGAGAGATTAAAACGTGTGCATCGTAAGGGCTTCAATGTTTACAATTTTATTAATCCTTCCAAAAATCACTCCTACCAAACAAACTTCTTCCAAAATTTTTTACTCTAAGATCTCTCAACTTCCTTTCCCTCATGTCTCATCCCTACAAAAACTTATCCATCTGGCTCATGGGTTCGAAAAGTAATGGTTTAAACTTTTATGGTTTAAAATGAAAAGTGTGATGAATGTGGTTGCTCTTAGAGTTTGAAATAGTGTTTGGATATACAACTGAGGTGTGGTTTACAAAGCGAATAAGATTTGAAATTGTGCTTGAATGTGTATTAAAAGAAGACTAGGGTTTTGGGAAAGAAATGAGGTCAAATGAAAGATGGGGGCCAAATTTTTTGAGTCAAAACCACTGTAAAATTTAGTTCAAAATATTGAAAACTTGGGGGGTAAATCCGAACTTGAGGCTTTTGGTTCAATATGTCAAATATATTTGTTCTAAATGAGCCTTAAAAAGTTGCCTAATGCCAATTTATTTGGACTTTTTGGTTCAAAGCAAATGAACCACTAAGTTAAACAGGCTCTTAGTGTTAGTTTGGTTTGATTTTTAGTTTTGTTTATGACTTGAACATTTGCCAAACTACAAAAACCAGGCCAAATCTATTTAAGAACTTAAATAAGCATTAATTTTAAAAAAAATTTCGTGAACCATAGCATTTATAGAGTTGTTCTATGAGTTCTCCTTTGTTAGTTTTGTGAGTAAAAAATACACACGTCAATTTTTAGGGAGTTGTTTTCAAGAAATTTTATTGCACGATTATTATTATGTCTACTCATCTATTATTATGAGGGAGGACATGCTCTCTCCATCTACAAGTTTTGATTTATAAATGTGAAATTTTTAATTCAACCCATCTCATTTCTTTTAGTTTCCTTTAGGTTTCTCCTTACTCTTTGTTTTATTTCTAAAAAAGCTATCAAATTTGAGTTAGAAATATAATCTTACATAACAAAAACTTTAGAATATTTATAAATAACAAAATTTGAAAATAATTACTAGATAGTTTAGAATCATAAAGCATGAAAACTATTATAATAATTACTATTTAGTTTTTCTATTTTTTAAAATCATTTAGAAAAAAAATGTTTCAATTCCACTCTTATAAAGAAGCCATGTAGTTTAATTTTCATAATAGATCTTAATTTTTTAGTTAATTTTTAAGATAATTTAGATCATTTGCTAGATTTCAACATGACTAATAAGATTATGTTATAAGTATCAATTTTTTTTTTTAATTTTTAAAAGTGCTTTTTAAAATCATTTTCTCTAATCTACCCACAAATTTGTAGGACAAAGTTAAGTGATATGCCATAATCTTTTTGTTGTTCAAATTTATGGCATGTTTTGTTATCCTAATCCACCCAAAAATTTGTTAGAGAAAATTAGGAAGTATGCCTTAACTTTTTTGTTATTCAAATTTATAGCACGTTTTGTTAATCTGAGTAGTCTATTTGTGTGACACAAATACGTAACTTCAATCTTCAAAAAATAAATCCTTTTTTGCGTTCTTCAAAATTTTCAATTTATAATTTTAGTATCTGGAAAATCTAATGATTAATAAGTATAATTAATTAAGAATTTTTGATCACAACATCATTAAGTTCATATAAAAGTATAAGTTTAGAGTCCATGAGTGCAAGTTTTTGTAAGAGTTATGAGGATAATAGTAATATGATAATATTAGTCATACTCTGCATGTTGATCACCTTTAAGAAAAACAATAAGCCATTAGCTAGATGGCTTAATGGTAGACTGTTATAATAGAGAATAAGATGAACAATTATAAGAGAGTGCGGATCTTTAGAAATGGTTGACTTTAAACAAGTCAATGCATCCTTAACGATCTGATTATAATTTCAACCAATAATTAAGCGCCTGATCGGTTATATCCAATTGAATTTAAGTATTTAATTTATGGATTTCCTTGGAAACTTGAACATTTATTTATGCGTAAAGATTCATAGAGTTACAATTCAAATTCTACGATTCTATAATTAGATTAAATTTCGTAGCATACAATACCACTAAGCATTACAAAAAGGTATAAGAATTCAATTTAAGAGTAAAAACCTTCTATCTCAAATTGAGGTGAGGGGAATTTTATAAGACTTGAACTTCCACATATAAGAATTTCAAGTATAATGCTACATTAATAATGTATAGATAGACACTCTAACATAGTTAAACCATATAAATTAGCTCTTACTTAGTTTAGAGAGTTTCATATTAGTGAGCATCAAGAACTAGTGTTATAGGTGCTATGAACTTCTACAATTATTATAATGACTGAGGAAAATTTCATAAAATTAATATTGTAATTTAAATATTTAAGAAAATTTCATGTTTTCTTATTGACGAATTTGTGGAATTATAATCTAAATTCCAAAATTCTATATTAAACAATAAAGTTAGAATTTATAGCTATTTCAAGCAAAATAATTCAGTTGATGATTTTGCACCGTGATTTAAGGTAGAGGAAAATTTTAAACCGTAAATTGCTTAAGAATTTGATTTATAAGAATTTTAAGTGTATTACGATATTAGCAGTGTGTCAAGAAACATTCTAATACACAAAAAGTCCTTGGTTGCATATTAGCTAGAAATCGAGGTTATACGAGTAGTACTTTTGGTAAAACGCTATCTGAGCTCAAGAATTAACACTGATGAAGACTATGTCTTCTTCGATATAAGTGCCAAAAAAAGTTAAATTTAGATTTTATTCAATCAAGGAATAATTTTAAGATTAATGACGGTCTAATATTATTACATGATTAATTGTTAATATCATTACTGATAAATTCATAGGTTGGTTTTAGACTAGAATTTAGCAAAGTTAAAGGACTGTCGAGAACCACAAAGCTCCCATCAGCTAGTTAGTCCCAACTAGTCAAAGATTTTCTAAATTAAGGGAGCTTTGTGGATAAAGTGGGGTACAAAAAACATGATTTAATTTGGTAAATAGTGCAAAGGCTATCCTATCTTGACCAAATAATGGCAGCTATTTTCCCTCCCATTTCCACTACAAAATGGTGACACACTTAAGAGTTTTAGACAAAAATTTGACTCAAATAAGCTAGCCTAGAAACTAATTAAACCATGTTAAAATATTAAGCAAAAGTCTATAAATAGACCATAAGCCCCATGAGCTCATTTTTGCTCCAAAAAGCAAAGCTTTACTTTCTTTCTTAGCCTTTCAAAACCGTAGGACTCCCTCCCTCACTCTTTCAAATTTTTAGCTGGCTCTTTCAAATTTTTTCATTTTTCCACACACTCAAACCATCCACAAAGAAGAAGAAGAAGAAGAAGAAGAAGACAGGGGGAAGGTTAACCAAGAGGACTAGTCTTCAAAGGTATAAATCCTAAACTCTAATCTTGTATTTTTTTAAGCTCTATGTTAGTTTAAACATGTGCTTATCAGGGTATTTAAAGATTATATGACGTTTATTTAGATTAAAGGGTGTGGTTAGGATCTGGAAGTGGTTTGTTATAAAGTTAAAATCGGTTGCACTATTAGTCTATAAACAAACCCTTCAAGTTTTCATAAACACAAAAGTTTTAGATCTTGTTGAAATAAAGAACTTTCTTAAATAAATTTTTTTCACGAATCTTCCTCTAAGACAGGTTTTTAGAATGTTTTTAAAGACTGCTCAACATTGAACAAAAATTGTTTTGCATAAACAAGGCAGCCATTGTTTTGATAAAAACAAGTATCATAGAGGCCGAATCACGAGTTTAACTCGCATAGAACTTTTAGATCTCGATGAAGTAAATAAATCTCTATAAAACATCCGAACCTCAAATTCTAGCTCTATGATAGCGTTTCAGGGACTTTTCTGAAACTGCAATAAATAAATCTCTGATAAGACAGTTTTGTTTTTAGAAACAGTACAATTTTCTATTTTGACAAAAAATGACCCCCCCAAAAAGTCTAAATTAGTTCCCAAACGAAACACAAAAGTATAAATCGTTTCAAAACAAAGAAACTTCATGAAGAACATTTTTTTTAATAATTATGCCTCTAAAACACAATTTAAAATAGATTTTTAAAAGCCGTATAATATTTTTATAAAACTAGTTTAATTCGGTAAATTTTTAATAAATCACTAAATATGTATATGCTAAAAACAGAAAATAGAATTTTGAAAAACACAAAAGTTCTAGATCTCATCGAAATAAGGAACTTCTATAAAGAAAATTTTTAAGAATTCTATTTCTAACATATAGTTGTATGATAGTTTTCAAAACTATTGTAAAATGCCTTTGTGGTATGAATTTTGAAGAGAAACAAAGACTTAGTGGCAAAATTATATTTTTTGACCAATAGAGGAAATGTCAAAATCCAAAAACTATACAAATTTATAGTTAATAGTTTTTCCAAATTTGGACTCCCTTTTAAGATACAATTTTTGACACGGAATTTAAGCATACAAAATCCAAGTGTTCTCATAAAACTATGAAGATTTTTCAAATGGTTTTTAAACGGAATTCATGAAAACCCAATGTTAGAATGCCGCATTATGGGCTCAACACCCATAAAAGTTCAAAACCTCTTTACCAAACCAAAGTCCCCCTTAGTTTAGTATCTAAAACACTATAGTTATTAGGTCATATTAGGCTTATTAATATGAATAGTAACAAGGTATGGGCATATGGGCCTAATATCATTACTCATATTCAAATAGACATTTTTCACAGTTATGAGCCCAATATAGAGAATATAGGGATTTTATTTAGACCTAGTTAATAAGATGAGATAATTAATTAATTAATTGATTGATTGTTAAATTACTTATCAACACTAGCACAATCAATTAAAGACAACCTAGGAAATTAATTAAGCAAAAATTCTAGGTTACAAGAAATTAATTTAATCAATCTTTTTAATAACCTAAATGATTGTTTGTTCCTTGTTAAAGGAAAATCTCTTCTAAGAAAGGATTTAAATTTCTTTTACGATAAGTTGAATTCAATAACATAAATTAAATTAAGCTTACACGCTCATTGAGTATTTTTTTCATATAATATAAGTACAATAGATAGGAACTCAGCTAGATAGCAAATCCTATTTTTGAAAACTAAGTTGGAATCTTGCCCATAGTATGAAAACTACAGTTTTCAAAATAAAATATTTTTATGAGTTTTATGCAAAATATGAAATGCATGATTATTGTTATGCCATGCTATGTCTATACTATGTTATACTATGTCATGGCATGCCATGCCATGTTTATGCTATGTCACAATATGTTATATCGATATAATATACCGCGTTATGTTACAATGATATGACATGCATGATATAACTATTGTCATTATGTCATACACTACATGTGATGTATGCATTGTTAAATTATATTGCACACACACTTTAAGTCATGCATCTTTATGATATATGATATTAATGCTATGTAGTAATATGCCATATTGCATACACACTATAAAATAAGTGAAACAAATAAGATACTATAAGTTAAGTGTGTTGTACCAACCTCTCATCCTACAGGGAGGATTAGAGACCTCTTAACCCATGAAGAAGCATTAAGTTGAGTTAATTTTATGATCTCGAAGTTACCGGAGGATAGAGCTACTACATCGGATTCTTAGACCACGAGAGGAGCAATAGCAAAGAAAGGGGAAAGAAAAAAAATTGGAAAAAAAGTGTTGTTTGGTTTTATTTTTTTTAGTGTGTTATTTGTTGTTTGGTATATTTTTATATTCACCAAGAAATATGGTATTAACTAGGAAATATGACATTGTTTGGCCGTCGATAACATCACCGGTGTCAGTGATGTCTGGTGATCTTGCAAGTAAATTTTTGTATTTATATAGAAATATAGTATTTTATGTGTAAATACTGTGTTTCCCAACCATCAACGAGGTCACCATAGGATTTTTGTATTTGCATATAAATACTATATTTCTTGACCATTGGCGACATCGTTGGTGTCGGTGAACTTCAACGGAGTTGTGGGTAAATTTTTGTATTTATATGTAAATGCAACTAGTATTTCCCAACTGGTGGCGACATCATCAATGCCTATGAAGTTTGACAGTTTCGTTTGATAAATTTTTGTCTTTACATGTAAATACAATATTTATGTATAATTATTATATTTACACATAAATATAGCATTTAGGTTTACCGATGCCTATGAATTTTAGTGGTGTGTAAATACTATATTTTTAGATCGCGCACGAGGTCGCTTGTAACAAAATATAGTATTTACTTGTAAATACATCATCTACATTCAAATACAATATTTCCTGGTCCCTGACGACATCATCAGTCCATTGATGGTTGACGACATCATTAGCAAATTTATCATTTATATGGAAATGCGGTATTTACATGTAAATACTATATTTTCCCGTTGTTGATCCCGACAAGAGAGGAGAGGAGAAAGAAGTGAATCTCAATTTCACATGATATGCTAGTTACTACACATTTTGAAAATATATGACTTATTATTAATTCTTAGCACAAATCCGCAATTTGGCTGTTCCCTCTTTGCAACATAAGGGATGGGCCTACTAACCAGATTAAGAAAGAAATCAAGTTAATTAGAGTGATATAAG
Organism: Artocarpus hirsutus; assembly: GCA_946598075.1. Classification (NCBI taxonomy): domain Eukaryota; kingdom Viridiplantae; phylum Streptophyta; class Magnoliopsida; order Rosales; family Moraceae; genus Artocarpus; species Artocarpus hirsutus. The sequence continues at coordinate 48,746 of CAMOHE010044893.1, forward strand.
TAGACAGGTGATATACCACTTTTTTACTACCATTTTTTCTTCCATTGATTCATTCCAGTTCTCCTAGCAAAAGGGCTTAAAATACTCTTAAATGACACATATTTTTTTTAACTTTAACCCAAAATACCTATAATTAATTATGTTTTTATATTTTTTTTAAAGGTGCATATTTTAAACTTTCTTATAGAAATAAGTAAAAGTGTATATTTTAAACTTTCTTGAGTAAAAATGAAAAACAATGCCGCCGGAGCGTATTTATCAAATTGACCCTAGAAATGAACCGAGTAGGAGGAGGCCCAAAATTTTAGCCCGGGCCCATATTATGTAACACTAGCGGAAAATGATGGTCAATACTTATTGCCACAATCCCTTGAGTGGGGAAATCGGAAGCTCGCTGTTTCCGTGTGTGAAAAGACGGAAGTGGCACAATCATGCTCTCGTCCTTTCATTGGTGGTTGTTTGGTGGATACTCAGACTAGAGGTGACCATCATGATAATTTTGTGGACATTCATTATTCAAAAAAGTTTTGAGGATCTGCTTTTAATATCCGCATATTTGGATCTTAGTTTGGTGAGGAATTTTTCGAGTTAAAGTGCAAAAGTAACCTTAATCATTATACGTGCATGCTTTTTGTCCATTTGATTTTGATATCATTTGATTTTGATAAAATTCATGCACTCTGAAAGCAAAATCCCCATGAATTTCTCCTGTCAAGACTTGTTCCTTTTTAATTTATGTTACTCTTCAACTACTGCTAGAATTTATAGCTTCTTTATTCGAGTGAAACAAATATTATAATTATTTTTATGAGAGTAAAAACAAATATTATAATTATAAATTTTCTAGAAACAATAAATAGAAGTGTTTTTTTTTTAAGAAATAAAGACAACAGTTTCATTCGGCTGAAGAAACATTATAATTATAGATTTTGTAAACATATTTGGATCCATGTAACCAACAATCTATTATAAAAAAAATATAGTTACACGAAAATAAAGACTTTATTAAAATAGCATCTGCATCTAATTTAAGTTTCTCTAATTGGTACAATAACAAATCTATAATCAATATGGATCTTTGCCTGCCTAAAAGTTATAATCAATAATAATAATAATAATCATAATAATAACAACAACAACAACAAGAAACATTATGGGTTTTGGGTCAAATTTGTTATAAAATATAAAATTTTTACAGTATGAACTATTTTTTCCCTATAAGTAGAAACTGTTGTTTAAATTATTGGATTATTTTTTAACGGTCTAATCTATAAATGTCTACATTTAAAATTTACCATGTGTGTATATTATGGACTTCCTTTTTAGTTTTTTTAGGCATTCTGTTTTGAGTTTCAATAGGATCCAAAGATTATTCTTTAATAATAATAATAATAATAATAATAATAATAATAATAATAATAAACATTACGCGTTTCGAATCAGATATGTCGTAAAATACAAAATTTTTACAGTATCAACTATTTTTTCCCTACAAATAAAAGCTACAAATAAAAGCTATTGTTTAAATTATTAGATTAGTTATTAACGGTCCAATTTATAAATGTCCATATTAAAAATTTACTATGCGTGACATAAAATTATTTTCAATTATAGATAAAATTTTTTAAAGTTAATCCAATAATTAAAAAAATATTTCTTATTGGAAGGAAAAAGGAATAGTTCCTATAGCAAGAATAGAGATGTTACCGATGGATGTTCCATCATCGTCTTCTTTTTCTTGTCTCTTTTTTTAATTTTTTTTTTCTTACTATGGATAGGCAATCAAGAAGAAGTTCAGTCATCGTTGGCTTTAATACAGGCCTCTCTAGCCATGGTAAGACATTGGTGGTTGAAATAATGGTGTTGTCTTTTCATCAATGGTTAAGGCAATTTTACAAGTTGTTAAAATTTGAACCTTTTATTTTTGTGATGTAGAATTATATATATGGATCATTAATAAAAATATTTTTATCTAAACCACGAAATATAACTAATTAATATTTTAACAGAGAATTTTTCCTATTTTATATTAGTCACATGTGCTTTCAGTTGCTCAATTTTCATAATACGTGAAAAACTTTTAGTTTTATACGATAAAGAAATATTTATCGTCAGCCTCGTAATCACTTATGCAGCATTCTAGGGTAAAAGTGAAAGATATGATAATGGCCGTTTATGAATATTTTCGAAGGAAAAGTTATGGTGGGGGCGTTTTTATTCCCCACATATGGAGTTCGTTTTTAGGACCATCAGATCAATATCCAATGGCCATTGGCAAGTAAGCTTATTAAAAAGAAAATAAGCTTGGAAACATGTTAAATTCCATCGTCACACTTTCCAAAAAAAAAAAACCTCCATCCTAGTATCTCATCTTGACCCTCCACGGACAGAAGCCCACCGAACCATCGAGCTAATACGAGCCACCTCTCCTCGACGATCTCGCCCCTCCTCTAACAATAGTTCTTCGATGACTAAACTAGCGAAAACTCCTCGTTGGTCGAACAACGACTTCGGCGGCGAGGAGTCGGCTTGCATGGCTGGAAAGGAATCCATGGTTCCAGGGGAAGACAAACTTGTTTGAGAATTTTGTCGAACCCTTTGGTGGGCTTTTTTTTGAAGGGGGTTTTGGTTCTGGAAATATCATATAAAGGGGTTGTTTGTGGGTTTTTTGAGTTAAGAGTAATTTGTGGAGATTCCAACTAGAAAACGACATGAAAAAAGCATCTTTTAAACTTTAATGTGTTGAATAATAGAAGGGGTAAAGAAGGCAATTATTTAGGGTGTTTTCTATGTTCTCAATGGTAGCAATGGAGGGACTGCCGTCGTGCCTGTCTGTGACTTCAATGGCAGTAGCATTGGACTAGAGAAGGGAGCGGATTTTTTTTCGTTCTTTTTCTAAGTGTGTTCTCCTATAACTCATACTATATTCGTATTGACTTGTTTTAATTAAACTCTGATCCACTAAACTCGAAATCTTAACCTCGTCTACCGCCTCCGGTAACCCTTTTTGGTCCTCCTTCGATCCGATGATAATGTTCTCTTGAATTTGCTTTGTTTTTTTTTTTTTTTTTGGAGCGGATGAATTTGCTTTTTTTTTTTTTTTTTTTCTTTTTTTTTCTTTTTTTTTCAAAAAAAAGGAAATAATCAAGTACACTAAGAACATAATAAGCTATCTAAAACTCATCAAGATTGAATTTGGGCTCTTAGAGATTAAATAAGGGCTTTTACAGACACTTACCTAATCCCTTGACATGTGCATGTTAGATTTGGTGCTTTAAAGATTAAATGATGTTATAATTTTTAAGACATTTAATTAATAAAGAATTATTGTTTATATCATATACTAATATTGTCTTCATTACATTCATTTATGTTAAATGTATGATAAGAAACAAAAGCATGAGACTGCCATTTTAAACTTTTAAGATTGTACATATGAAGGATAAATCATGCAAAAGATATAAATTTTAAGATGATGATCTAAATGTAAAAGGTCCATAATGAAAGGAATAAAGTTTGGTACTTTATTCATATTAAAATTGTTATATTGTCTACATCCCTAACAAGAGATGACTTACCTTGGTCATCGGAGTGGGACTTTAAGAATGGAGATATTGGTGTATTGTTATTAATGACAATATATTGGATCGAGACTAAAGATTAATCGATTTGGTTAATAGTTTCGTTTGATCAAATCAATTCATTTTAGACAATTATATCTGTTATATCATAACCTTGAAATGAATTAATGAGTCCATATTTATAACTTGCATCTTTTATCATACCAAAAAGTGACATCTTGAATTAAATCAAGGTACGCATACCAGTACGTTAGAGCATGACTCTTGATTGATGTAGACTTGTTATTTATAGGTATGAAATCTATAGCTCTTTTATAGAGTTAATGATATCCTTTTATAGGCATTATCTTGGAATTGAAAAACTAGAGAGCTCAACCTTTTAGATACATGTGTATAACCGAATGGCATATTATTTTCATTGGCAATGGTGAGATTATGGAACATAAGATAAATGTAATTGGAAACATAAAATGAAATTTATGCTTAAGTCGATTATGGATATCCTATGAGAATGTTGCACTTGATGATATGTTACAGATGGAAAAACTATTGAGTTTCATAATTATATATAGGTCAAGAGTGTACCTTTAAGCTTCTAGTGGAATAATTATAGAGTTAATAACTGTAAAATAAGCGAGTTGATGACATGCTATTTTAAAATTATAGGAGTTTGATCTATATATGCTCATCGAGTCTTTTTTGCTAGCTCACATATTTTCCTATAACAATTTGGCATGTTTCTTCTACAAATTGGTACATTTTGTTAATTCTATAGTTGGTTCAAATTTGGTTGATTAGATTGTGATCATTTATGTTAGTTTATTGGTTGAATAAATATCATGAATAAATATACTAGCAATCTTATATCAAATAAAATAGATATAAACAATCCAAAAAACTAACATAAATATGTGAGATTGCCTGGTTGAATAAATATGTGAGATTGCAATTGCCTCTTAGTTTATGATGTTCTGGAGTAACCAAAAAAAAAAAAAAGACGTCTAAGTTTATGGTGTTCTTAACTTGTTGATGGTGTAAAGAGTCTTGGCGCTTTCTCCTCCTGGCTCCCATCCTTGATGCTATTTGTGTTCTTATGAAGATTTCCTTATACCCTTGTTGGATTGCCTTGTTATACGGCAATTCAATGACTATTTATCATGGGTTCTTTGCACAATTATGTTAAAAAAAAAAAAAAAAAATCTCTCATCTCGCTCTCTTTTTTTTTTCTTTTTATTTTATTTTATTTTCTTTGAGAGCGGGGGGAGGGGGGGCGTTGTTGGCAGGAAAGTTGTTTATTAGGAAGAGATTTATAACATCACGCTTGAACCACCGTCGTTCAAAGGTTGCTGGTGTTATTGATTTGTTTATTTATTTTTGAAAATAACAGTTGTTGGTTCAAATATCCGAAAATCACATAAATTTTGGTTAAAGGAAAAAAGGATGTAACATTAATGGAAAAAAAAAAAATGAAGTGTAACAGTATAAAAAAGGGTGTGTAGAAAGAAAGTGTATGGGACTTAAAAGAAAGGGTTGAATTCCTATAAATAACTGTGAAAGAAGTGACTCATTATTAAGTGAATTTGTTTAGGAAAATCATGACGACACATGCTAAGATATTAGACTAGCATCTATAAAAGAGTTTGATATAAAGTCTGTATTTAGCACTTTTATTCTCCACTATTGCCCTTAGATGATATTTTACATATTGCAAGATTCTAAAGTAATTATTACTTGGAAAACCCTAAAATATTCTCTAAATTCTTTCAAAAAAACTAATAGAGTTTGAGACAAGAGTTTAAGCTAATGGTTTAAATCATTTTTGGTTCAAAACTAAGAATTTTATACTGATGTTTTTTGCTTTAAACTAATCAATCTAGTTGAAGTGTATTCGACAAGGTTAAAAAAAAAAATTATTTTGATATATTTGACTAATTCAAAAAGTAATTTCATTATTTTTGATGAAAAAAATAAAGTAAGAAACTAAACAACCAAGCCAATACAACAGGTAAAACACCAAAACAAAGCCACAAAGACATTGCTAAGAAAGGAGTCAATAAACTTTGCTCACTCGGTGTGGTGAAAATTCGGCTAGTTGCTTTTCTATGAGGAAGTGGTTGAAGAAAAAGTTATCATAGCCTGAATATTTGGTCGCATGCACTAGAGGTGATATTGTGCATGCAGATTTCATGCTCAAGGTGTTTACCCCATATTTTGAAGGACTTGCCACAAACTTGCCTCGTTGTTGTAGCCATCAAGCCTCTTAAGTTTGAGACTAGAGATGACCAGCCCGATTGTTTTGCAAGTTAGACTCATAGTTCAAACTTTTTATTAAAGTATTTTCTTTCACAAAAAAAATGTTCAAACTTTGAACTAAACAGGCAAGTTGTATTTTTTTAGTGGAATTGATGACATACTATGCGCAAACAACCTCCTATAATTTAACTCCAATGTAAATGCAGCATTGGCCTTTGTGAAGAATCTCGCACATTTTCGTCTTTCTTGATCTAAAAAAGGAAAAAAATAAAAAAAAAAGACCATGTGTTTTAGGGAAAAATCTCAACCTTATTACTTATATTAGTTGGGTGTTATGTACGTAATTTTGTAAGTTTTATATTGCGTTAAAGTTTTGATTATTATTTTATTATTTTTTAGTTTTCTTAGTAGTAGAGTTCTATCACTTTGATTAGTCAATCTAAGTGTGGGGGTGCTATGCTTCTCTCCATTTGTTCCCGTTAACAACCACAGAGTCCTTAAATGCTCCGCCTTGCTACTTGCCCATTTGTCCTTTTTTACTACTTTGACTAGCACCAAGCAAAGGAATGAATTTCATGCTTTCAGTTGGTCAACAACCAACAAAAGTGTTCTATCCTTCTTTACTATTCCAACTCTCTCTTTTTTTTTTTAGGGACTATTCCAATTCTCTTTTAAGTTTGGAGAGAATCATTTTTCTTAATCAAGAATGCCAACCGGATAAATTCACTTATTGTACACAATTATTCTAGTTATGCCTCTTCTTCTTTGCTTCTACGTTTCATATGCAATGATGGACATGGAGTACTTGGGATCAGCAAAATTCTAAACTAAGGAAACAATTGGTTTCACATCAAGAGTACCCTTAAAAGAGAAACCTTTCCTATGCCTAATTAAGAAGATGCGAAAGCGCCTCATTTCAAGTTGGCTTCCATGGAAAATTTAAACTTTCTTTTTTATGTTTTGATTACATTGTAATTGTTAACATGTTGCTAACACTAACATTATATTTGCTAAAATGAAATGGTGAGAGGAAAAAAGTTTACTAGAGTGGAGCAAACCAAAGAAAAAAGCATTTTTAAAAAAGCATGTTGTAAATTTGAAACATCTGAATTGTGCAAGAACATCTAGCAAAAAAAGAACACAAAAAACAAAAAAAACAAGGGTTTCACAAATTCCCCTCAAACTATGCTACTTGTATCAATATACTCCATGAACTTTGAAACGTATATATTGTGCCCTTGAAGTATAATATTTCTCCAAATTCATCCCCTAAACCTCAAAACGTCATTTTTTTTAATTAGAATTACAAAATTTTCGTTTAATTTAGGATTAGATATGATACTTAAGGGTTAATATGAATGCTCTTTTTAATTTAAATGAATTAGTTTAACACCAAACTCTCATATATTCAATCTTTAGAGTACTGGCTCAAAAGCCAAAAAACAGATAAAGGAATAGTGAAGAACTTGTTAGAGAATTAGGTGCCTCCTAATTCTAAGAACACCAAGAACGAATAATTGCAGAAAAAAGAAGAAGAAAAAAACACCAAAATTTTATACAGGTTCATCTAAATTTGAGACCACGTTCTATTTCTATTGTTGCAGTTCCACTATGACGAAAAAGATGAATATAGATTACAAGAGAAATTTTATCACACACTCTCAATTTGTGTTTCTCAAATCTCTCTTTTATCTAGTACCCTCTATGGGAATTTTCCTTTTTTTTTTCACTCAACAATAATGCTCTCAAACTCATAAAATAATTCCCTTTTTTTTTAAACCTAGCCGTCTTATCTCTATTTATACCCTCAAAAAAGAGTGACAAATAGCAACTAATAAGAAACTATAGCAGTTTCCTATTTTTGGCTTCAAAATCTTGACTTTTATATAGAAAAATGCTAAAACATAGACTCTAGGCGCCGTGGCTTTTGAAACCAGTGTCGCGGCGCTGGTTTGAATCTCGGGCGGGCACCGTGACACCCATTTTGGGCGCTATGGTGCCCAGCCACTGTCCCTCCTTTTCTTTTTTTTGGCTGAGTGATTCGGCTCCATTTTTTAACACTTTCCCACTTAAAGACTAATCAATCACCATGTCTTTCACTACAGCGGCAACAACTTCTTACGCCTCATAGAGAAGTCTAACTAAAGTTGCACACAACTTCAGTTTCTTGATCAAAACAGTCTTGGTAAGCATATATATTAGATTCTGACTCCCAAGAATCTTTTCAAGCTTTAACACTCCATCTTCTAAAGCTGATCTATTGAAGTGAATCGCAACTGTATATGCATCGTCCTAGCATAAAATGCGGGATTTTTTGCCAAGTGAATGGCGCTCTAACTGTCACTATGTAGCACACTCCTTTCCTGCTTGTGACCTAGTTCTTCTAAGAATGACTACAACCAAATTATCTCCTTGCTTGCTTCAGTCATCGTCATATACTCTGCTTCTGTTGTAGAAAGTGCAACAATCTTTTACAGCTTCAAGACCCAACTAACTACTATGGCACCCAAAGTATAAACATAACCAGTGGTACTCTTTTTGCCATCAATGTCTCTAGCCATATCAGCATCTACATAACCCTGTAATCCCAAGTCTGACTTCTTGAAACACAGAGCTAAACTTGCAGTACCTCTTAGATATCTGAAAATCCATTTCACTGCCTCCCAATGTTGCTTATCTAGATTGTTCATGTACCTGCTCACAACTCCCACTACATGTGTAATATCCGGTCTAGTATAAACTACAGCATATATGAGACTACCTATTGCTGTAGCATAAGGCACCTTGAAGTGACTAGCCAAAGGAGTACTCACAGTCTTTGCATTACTCATGTTGAATCTATTCAGCAGCTTCTCAACATATTCTTCCTATGACAGTTTCAGACCACTACTGTTCCTTGTTATTTTCATCCCAAGGATTTGTTTTGCAGTACCTAAATCCTTCATTGCAAACTCCTTAGACAGCTCCTTCTTTAGCTTGTAAATCTCTTGTTTAGATCCTCCTGCTATTAACATGTCATCAACATATAGCAATAATATAATATATGAGTCATCAAGGTTCTTCACCTAACAACAGTAATCTCTCTGACACCTCAAGAAACTATTGTTATATATAAAACTGTTAAACTTCTTGTACCACTGCCTGGGAGCTTGTTTAAGACCATACAAGCTCTTTTGAAGTTTGCACACCATGTTCTCTTTACACCGTACTTTGAAACCTTGTGGTTGCTTCATGTAGATCTCCTCCACTAAATCACCATAGAGAAAGGTTGTTTTAACATCTAACTATTCCAAGAATAGGTCTTTGTTTGCCACTAATGCAAGTACTATTCTAATTGTGGTTAGTTTCACCACTGGAGAAAGAATCTCATTGAAGTCAATACCTTTTTTCTGTTGAAAGCCTTTTACCACAAGCCTAGTCTTGTATCGTTTGCTACCATCAAATTCATCTTTTATCTGGTATACCCACTTCTTATGCAAGGCCTTTTTTCCTTTTGGTAACTTTGCTAATCGCCATGTCTGATTGGACATTAAAGAATCCATCTCATCCTTTATGGCTAACTCCTACTTGACTAAATCTTTAGCCTGCATGGCTTCATCATAACTTTCCAGTTCACCTCTATCGGTCAACAAAATATAACGCAGTGAAAGGGAGTATCTCTACAGCTGTTTGATGGTCCTATTAGATCTCTTGACTGGAGTTACAGGAGTATCTGGTTTCCTTGTGGAGCTATATTTTCTTGGTTTTTAACTTCTGAATTCGACACTTCCACTTTAGGAAGATTCTTCTTAGACTTCTTATCTTCAGAACCTAAACTTCTAGGGTCAGCACTATCTTTGTCCTTATATAGAACACTTTCATTGAAGATCACGTCCTCACTCTTGATAATCTTTCGATTTTGGTCATCCTAGAGGCGATAACCAAACTCAAGTCTACCATAGCCAACCAGAAAACATTTCTTAGATTTTGCATCAAGTTTACTTTTAGCAATAGAATCAATATGAACATAGGAAACATAACCAAATGCATTTAAGTAAGAGAGGTCAACCTTTTTACCACTCCATACTTCTTCCGGTAGCTTGAACTTTAATAGTGTGGATGGACTTCTGTTGATCAGATGGGCTGTAGTGTTGATTGCCTTAGCCCAAAACGACTTTGGTAGCCCCGCATGTAACCTCATGCTTCTGGCATGCTCATTCAGAGTCCAATTCATCCTCTTAGCTACACCATTCTGTTGTGATTTTCTTGGAATAGTTTTTTTCATCTTTATTCCATTCTCAGCACAGTATTACTTGAAATCATCAGCTATATACTCTCCTCTATTATCAGACTACAAGCACTTCACCTTCAAATCTGTCTCATTCTCTACCATAGCTCTCTATCTCTTGAAAGCATTAAAGACATTAGATTTGTTTTTTAGAAAGTAAACCCATACCTTCCTGCTTGAGTCATCAATAAATGTTGCATAGTAATTTGCACCACCAAGAGAAGTCACCGTCGAAGGTCCCCCTACATTAGTGTGAACTAGCTCCAACTTTTTGGACTTAGGTTCTCTACTTGTTGTTGAGAAACTGACTCTCTTTTGCCGCCAAAGATGTAGCCCTCCCCACAACCTGTGATCAACAGTTTTCAATCCTGGTAGTTTTCTATTAGAGTGAAACACCTTCATTCCCTTCTTATTCATATGCCTAAGCCTATAATGCCATAGCTCAGTGTTGGCAGCGGAGTCAACAACTACTATGGTATTTTTGCAGCTAGAATTAATGTAGAGAGTTCCAGCTTTATGTCCCTGAGCACTAACTATAACTCCCTTTATAACTTTCCAACCTCCACAATTGAAGGTCACATTATGTCCTTCGTCATCTAGTTGCTCCACCAAAATCAAGTTGCACGTTAGTTTAGGTACATGTTTCACCTTATGAATCTTCCACACAGATCCATTAGGCATTTTTAAACTGACATCTCTAATGCCAACAATATCCAGAGGTTCACCGTCAGCAAGATAAACCTTTCCATGATTTCTGACAACATAGTTCTCCAAGACTTCATGACATGGAGCAGTGTGGAATGACGCTCTTGAATCTATCACCCATGAATCAAGGGAATTGTCAATAGACAAGAGTAAGGCATCCTATGCTTCTTTAGTGGCAACGTTTGCAGCATCATTATTCTTGTCTTCGTTCTTCTTCAGAGCCCTGCAATTCTTTTTTAGGTGGCCGATCTTTTCATAGTTCTAGCACTCCACAATTCTACCGTTTCTCGACTTACTTCTCCCATTCCTCGACTTACCCCTTTTGCCATTATCTTGTTGGAATGCCTTTTAGTTTTTTGGCCCATGTTCTTAACATTAAGGGTCGAGTTCGACGTTGAGGCTTTACTAGAATGTTTTCTCCAAACTTCTTCTGCTAAAATAGAGTTTCTGACATCAACAAACTTCAATTTTGCATTCCTAATTGAATTTGTAATGGCCACCATGGGTTCCCAACTATTCGGTAAAGAGGCCAAAAGGATTAGGGCATTGATCTCATCATCAAATTTAATCTCCACCGAGACTAATTGATTCAGAATGGTATTGAAATTATTTAGATGCTTTACCACCGAGGCACCTTCAAGCATTTTTAAATTGAAGAGCTTTTTCATGAGGTGTACCTTGTTATTTGCAGAGGGCTTCTCATACATATCTGAGAAGGCCTTCATCATTCTTGCTGTGGTATTCTCCTTTGCAATATTGTGAGCCACATTCTTTGACAGGCTCCAAAGGATCACACCCAACACCTGTCTATCAAGAAGAGTCCATTCATTATCCTTCATGCCTTTGGGCTTATTACCTAAGGGCAAGTGCAGTTTTTTGCTGTAGAGGTAGTCTTTCACTTGTATCCTTCGATAGGAAAAATCCAAACCATCAAATTTAGTGATTCCGGTCATCATTCTTGACCCGAGCCTTCGCTTTGATACTAGTTGTTGAGGAATTAGGCGCCTCCTAATTCTAAGAACACTAAGAATGAATAATTGCAGAAAAGAAAAGAAGAAAAGAACACCAAAATTTTATACAAGTTCGTCCAAATTTAAGACTACATCTTGTTTATGTCGCTGCAGATTTCACTATGATGAAGAAGATGAATACAAATTACAGAAGAAATTTTATCACACACTCTCAATTTATGTTTCCCAAATCTCTCTTCTATCTAGCACCCTCTGTAGGAATTTTTTTTTCTCTCAACAATAATGCTCTTACACTCACAAAATAATGCACCTTTTTTTTTAAACCTAGCCGTCTTATCTCTATTTATACTCTCAAAAAAGAGTAAAAAATAGTAATTAATGAAAAACCCTAGCAGCTTTCCCTTTTTGGCTTTAAAATCTCGACTTTTACACAAAAAATCGTTAAAACACGGACTCTGGGAGCTGTGGCGCTCAAAATCGGCGCTGCGGTGCCCAGTTATTGTCCCCCCTTTTCTTTTTTTTTTTTTTTGACTGAGTGATTCGGCTCCATCCTTCAATAGAATTACCGTAATTCAAGTTAGTTCTTTAAGCGTTTTGAATAAATTGATGAATTTATTCTTTAATGAGGGTAACAAGTATTATTTTATCCAAAAAAACACTTTTCAAACTTCAAGGGTGACTATAGAGAAGTATATTGTAGTTCATGGGATATAACAAGTACGTTTTAAAGTTTATAAGGTATTTTGATACAAGTGATACAGCTCACGAGGAATTTATAAAATCTGTCTAAAAAAGCAAAGAAAGAAAGAGAAAAATTAGAAAATAGAAATAAAAAAAAAAA